>JAULBZ010006543.1:0-12297 GCA_032360805.1 Neoturris breviconis | reverse complement strand
AATGATTACGGACTTCCACTTCAGTGACTTTTTCATCTTTCATATTTAGGCACCATTTTAAGTAATTAAAAAATCTGACATAGCTGCTCTCTGCATTGTAAATTATAACTGATATGTAAAGTATTTTTTAATTAAATTATATCCGCCATAATCCGCCATAATCACATTCTAAATATTAAAATGATTATCAACTGCCACTTCAGTGTCATTTCCTTATTTATGTTCAGTCACGACTTGAGTCACGAGATGAGTTTTTCATCTGGTCTAACCTAAATTATATAATAAATCAAGGGACATCACCATGTACCTGTTGGTTTTGCTTACCTGGTTAGAAGTGCAACAGAAGTGCCTGGCATACAGCTTAGCCATTAGCTACCAAGCCAAAACAAGCATAATTTTGTGAACAGTTAGGGCTGTTTTCTCATCTATAATTTCTGTTACTTCTGCGTTTTTTCTTAACCTTTGATAACCATGCTTGCTAGGTATAATAGGAGAAGAGTAGTCTTGTCTACGTGAATAAACAAGACGAGCGAAGAATGGAGATAGCCACGACCGCCTCCTCACGCCTGACAGTTTTATTGCATTGCTTGTTTCACAGCATACCGGAAAAGTAGAACCCGGGTAATAAACGGTATGCGCTCGCTATTTTCTAGTATGTTGATTGGACAGCGAACTTCATCTCGTACGTTTTTCTGATGCACGCCGCAGATGGATGAAGTGTTACTATACTCATTAAATATGACTTCTTGTATCGGAGAAACATTTGACCGGACACTGGAAAAGAATCGTTCCTGATTTCAAAAATCAGAAACAAATACGCAAATACAATTCATGCCTGTTTTAAACTATTTCCTCGCCTCTGGCGGGAAATTGAAAAAAGTCCCATTACAACTTTCTACAGGAGAAATAACTGAAAAGACAAGTAAAACCTCAACCAGAAGTCAGTATCTCCTATGTTTCTTTCTTATTTCTTTGTGACAACAACAATTTCGTTTTTTAAAAACATTACTGAGGTATTCAACCTCATCTGTTTGACATTTTAAACAAAGTTTTCTTTATATTTATAGCACGCAATTACAAACAATATCCAACACGATCAGCAAAACGATCACGAGCGACCACCATTTTGTAAACATTGTCGAAGAAATACAATTTTCGAAACCGTACTGTCTATAGCGCGCGTTTTATTCCTACTATACAATAAAAATTCACGTGTTTATTATTTAGCATAGAAATTGATTACAGAATTTTTATGCGCACTGTATACATTAAATATATGTATAAATATGTTTGACAAAAGAATATTTTAAAAAATCGTGTGTCTAATATTTTCAGAAAGTCTAAGATTAGTAGCGTTTAGTAGCGTCTCCAGCCGGTCCTTGAGCCAGTGCATAACAACTTCCAATCGATGAGTTAGTTGCATAATTTTTCAGGAAGAAATCTGTGAAAACCAACTCTTATGTTCGATTGTGGTTCAGCATTATATTTGTTAGACAGGTTATTTATTTCATTCATATCTAAACCCCCAAGATAAGAAAATGTTTTTTTTTCAAAGTCAGTTATCCTCACTGAAAAGATGAAGGGATACTAAATCAACTTGATATAAAGGCCTAAAGATTTCTCTCTCCTCCATTACGTTGTCAAAATCAGCTTTTACGATTTTTTTTTATTTTCGCTCATGATACGAAAGCAGCCAGCGGAGGTGTTCTTGAAAATAGTTGTTTTGAAGGGGAATTAGGCCTGTTCTTACCTTCCAAAACACAAGGTACAGCTGGAGATCTGACCTGTTCTTGCACTATTAATCACTTCCTGGCTGGAAAAATGAGCTGTTTTGAGCTGGTTTCTCGTCAACTGGGAAATTGATGTGTTTTTGAAAAGCTCGGACGGAAAAAATGACTCCAAATAAAATTTCTCCAGCTGGAAATAGGATCAGTTCCTGGATGGACATTCCTGTGGTTAGTTAGGGAAAAGAGGTGTTCTTACGAACAAAAACTGTAACGTTTCAGGGAAGTCTTATGTAGCTGAAAATGTATACTAAATTAAAGGTACAAAATCACCCTCAGATGTTTTTTTTCAAATTTTTCCTTCTGTAGTCTAGATGAAAGTTCATATTGATACTAACGTATTCAGAAGATTTGACTCCATAAGAATGAATATTAGTGGAGATATAATTGATTAAAGTCGTAGGAAATTAGGTATTTTCTATGCTCACTTGTTTGGCCAAACATTTTCTGTTTTCAGAGAAAAGAATTGCTTGTTTTGCCACTTCTTGACTCTGACATTTTCTGAGTATGTTCAGTGTGTGTCACTTCCATTTGACAT
Organism: Neoturris breviconis; assembly: GCA_032360805.1. Lineage (NCBI taxonomy): Eukaryota > Metazoa > Cnidaria > Hydrozoa > Anthoathecata > Pandeidae > Neoturris > Neoturris breviconis. The sequence continues at coordinate 9,975 of JAULBZ010006543.1, read as the reverse complement.
CGAAATTGAAAATTTGACCAACAAAGGTGATTATGTACCTTTAATGTTCAGCTGGGAAAACAAGCTGTTCTGAAATGCAGGCATTATGCTAATAATAATCCCGAAATAGACGTCAGCTATAGAATAAGAGCACTTATTTCACAGAACACCTCCCTGTGGTTGCTTCCGATAATACTGCATGGCTAACTGCATGCAAAACAAAGACTACAAGTTTATGTTTGTTTACATTATTTGCGCGTTTCATTAGTATATATTCGGTCTGCTTTATATTGCGACAATGTTAGATAAAATGTGTGACTCATTTATCGGATTTGCTTTTCAAAAATGGAATGTAAACAAACACGGGAGAGTGCTCCTGGGATAACATATTTGTCAAGATCCTTCAGGGTTGTTCAGACCATAATATTATTCCATCAGACCTTGTATAAATAGGTTTAAAACTTTGATTGTAGAACATTACAAGAGTAACTGATCATTAGGTATCCTCTTGAAGTTACGAATGACAAAATGGTATTTTCGAAAATAACTTTATTATACATTAACAGCAGCAATAATTCACTGAAATAACTAACTTACGAAAGTCAAAAGTTAAGTTCTTAAAAATTAGTTAAAAAAACAAGAAATATTATTGCGACAAAATATAGCTACATCCGTAATGATGACATAAAGATGACATTGTGGCAATAAATTAACTAATCTAAGAACCAATATAGAAGAAATTTCTATAGAACATTATTTATTGATCATTATGTCAATGGTTATTTAAAATATCACGTTGTATAACTCTAGCGATTCCTATGTATTAGTTTATTATTAACTAATTCGTGAACCAGCTAATTATGAGCCTAATAAACGTGTCGTAATCAACTTAATTTACTTTCTGGTGTTCGCAATCATACGTGTCATCATCCAATCATACGTGTCATCATCATTGCGAAGATTTATTTCAAAGTTCATTACCTCTACTTTACAAAAAGAGAAATGAGTCCAGTGACGAAGAAAAGGGCTCCAGTAGCGAAGACAGTGACATTATTGAAATATACTAGGAGTTAAATATTTTATATATAAAAAAGAATTGTGATGGAACAATGCGTTGTTTTTTATTCCTGGCAACATTTTTCCAACTTTTAAGATATTTCAGGCATAAAATTTTAGGCCAGAAAATTAACGCGCACATGAAATGGTTGTATTACTTAATTAACGTGAATATGAACTAATTGCCCCCCCCCCCTCCTCCATTTTTTTAGAAACCCCCAAAAGCCCATCCTGAATAGGGTTAACCTCCAAAGGAATAAGAAATTATTTTGAATTAATAAATGTTGAAATTAACCAAAGATAACTCGAGTAAATGTTCGAATTAACGGAAGATGTTCGAGTTTAAATGATATTTGTACATTAGTTAAAGCATATTATTTGTATTCCCCGTTGTTTAGTGGTTCTCAATGGCTGGAGAATTACTGATTGGGAAAAGGGCGAGGAATTGTTTTTAACATAAATCTGCTAATATATTCTTTTTGTCAAATATCTCTATTCGTTTACAAACTGTTGCCTTTCTTAGCTTTCAAGAATGGCAAATAACGCCTTGATCCATTGGCAGCTGCTTTGAGTCCATCCAACTTGCTTTTTGATTTCGATAACGACAAGGTAGTTTTTTTGTCTCTCGATGGCAAACATCGGTAGCATTCTCCTAACGCATTGGCAGTTACTAGTCCAGTTAAACAATTTATGTGCAAACATAGACTATTGTATGAACTTTTGATGAATCTGAAACTTATACTAATGCTTGTAAAGATAACAAATATTGTGAGATCTTTGTCGCTTATTGTCCGTACAGTTTATTATTTTGTAAATGAAAAGAGATCAAAAAGATGAAAAGTATCCTTCGTAGATCGTAGCCTAAATAATTCTTATTTATTTCTTATTATTCTGTATATTCTGAGCATCTAGTTTCTTACGAGGTACTTTCTTAAACGTGGATGCTCTCGTAGTCTTTGTCCTATTTGCTTCAGCAACAGTTTGTTCTTCATCCATAGATTTTTAGGGACGTGAAAGTTCAGTGCTACCTCTGCTTTTGACTTCCAACCTCTGCCACTTTTAGAGTCTGGCATTTATCTTTGCTCTGGATTGTTGTCATTTTGAAATGAATTTATAACACTGCAAGTTCAAACTTAGCAGTTTCTACAGTAATTACAGCATTCGACTGTAAAGCCTATTCTTTTTCTGATCCGCACTTTACTGTATTTTTTTAAATAATAAAGCTGTGACTAAATTCAGCAAATAATAATCTGAAACATTTTTATACAAACGAAGTAAGGGACTGATTTCAATAAAATGTCAAACGAGACAACACGTGATCAAATATGCTGACGTCACATCTGATCTATCTTGGACCGGCCACGAGAAGTCCCTAACGATTTATCTCAAAGATTTATCGAGTAGACCTGAGATTCTAGGATTTAAGGAGCTTTTCCAAACTCGACGAATTCGGTTGTTTTTGGAATAAGTTCGAATTTTCGTGCCATTCCATTCGCCTTGCTAATCACAATTTTGGAAGTTCGACTTTTTGCAAACATTTCACTTTGTCTACAATATTTTTTCCAAGGATTGTAGTCCTTCATAGCTATATCAAAGGCCGTCATGTCTATCAACGCATGTGGACCTCGTGTGTGGACGGAAATCGTACAGACTGAGATAGAACATGAGAACATTATAAGCACGCTGTGTGTGTGAAGAAAAATAAACCGATCGTAGGTCATTTAGAAAAAGGGAGGATCAGTAGACGATGTGTACAGGCAATATTTTTCTTTATTAGAACAAACTCACATGTTTCGTGTGTTACAAAGGTTACTAGGAAGAGCTGTAGTTTGGGTGATGTAGAGGGAGACATATTGAAAGGAATGTGGGATGTTCTTAACCCTATTTATGCCGGGGGAGTTACATGCTATTGTAAAAACCCGGCAGATGTGTTAAATATCAATGTATTTTCTTTCAGTAACTTAAAACAGAATGAAAAATACCTTTTAGATGAAAAGTTATTGGCTTCCAAATAAAACACACTTCCCATTGAAACTTTTACACCAATGTGTGATTTTTGAAAACGGACAAAAATTGATGACGCTAGCAGAGTAATCTTTAAAATGTTTATTACATATTGTAGTATTAGGCTACCAAGTTCAATGCCTACATGTTTTCTAATCTTCATCAGGTTGAATGAAGGAAGTTGAAAAAATTAACCTCTCAAAAGCCCGGTATAAATAGTGTTAAATTGCTTTATATCGCGCATATATTGCAACAACCGTTACATAGTTGTTCGAGTTAACCGGAAACATCTTTCTCAGGGACAGAAATATAGGTTCGACGTAACAAACGTTCGAGTTATCTGTTATTCGAGTTGACGAGTAGTTTTTTAACAATGGATTAGAGAAGAATCCAAGGGAAATTATAACGCAGTTCGAGTTATCCAATTTTCGAGTTATATAACATCCTCGATGCATTCAGTTGTTCAATAGTTTAAACTCAACAGTAAGATGGTCCTAAGTTTCGAATGCACGGGTATAATGTTTTCATCGACATGCATATTCTCTGGATTAGGAATATGCGCTTCATTTCCATTCAAACATTTTGTCAAACGTGAAACTAATTTAAAATTCTGTATTTACAAACGTTTAAGCAGTCTCAAATATGTACGTCCTCTGTACGTATTGGCTTTACTTCTCAATTTGTATTAGAAGAGGAGGTACTGAGTATCGGGGCAACAAAACAATTGCAAGCTCGCTTTACAGTTAGATTTTGAAACTGGGCGAAGATATCAGCACTGTCTATTATTTATTACTATACATAGCGTTTCTGTTCCCTATTTAATCGTATATTATAATCACATGTTTACCTAACTCGAACATCAATCCTGCAGTGTTTTCGCCCGATACCAAGATGTTTAATAAAAACCTTTGTCATACCTTATTGCTACTTTTCAAATAATATTTGCTCACAATAAAACATAACTAAGTTTGCATAACTTTTTTATTGTCGGTAATTTTTATCCTATGAAGCTGTCAAAAGGTTATATTTACCTTAGTCATTCACCTCCTAGGAAAGGAAAATTACTGTTTTTCGTTTTTTAAAAAATGGTTAGATTGGACTGAGAAGTAGAAAACAAATTTGCTCAGCATACATACTCCAGACTAACGTTGCTCATTTTGTTATATCTTTCAAAACAATTTGCGGTTATTTCAACCTCTTCTACAAACTTAGTCAAAGTTTATTGACGGTATATTTACGACTTTAGCTGCATAACTTTTTACTTGACGGTGTAAATATTTTTTATCCTATATAACTTCTAACATTCTACAAAAGGTTAATTATAAATAAAACATAAACAATCTTAAGAGAAAATAGGAAAATATTTTCTTACCGCAATGAATAACACAATCCTTTCAAAATATTTTCAGTTTGCAGATAATTTTTCATTCAAAAATTTAGCTTTTTGTTGATACTCCAATCTCGATGAATAATCGTCATTCAGACTATAAAAGAGTGTTGAATTCTTTTAAGACGGTATAAGTATTAAGTATTTACAATAACAAAGGGAGCAACCTATAAATATGAGCAAGCCTGTTTTTCTTTTATAATATTTGTTTTAGACATGAAAGATAGACCACAGTTTGTGCGACATAGAATGAATAGAAATTCTTGGTAGCTTTTACACCAGAAAGTTAGTCTCTTTCTTTGTGACTATAATCTTAGCAATGATCATACGTGCTTCAACACGCGCTCCGATAATGTCGTTACGACACTATAAATAAAGTGTCATTTACGCGTATGATATAATAAATAGAAAACTCATTCCAATGTCATTGCTATGATGAGAAACGTTGTACGTGTCACAGACAAACCGTGGCATCATGCATAATTCTGACAACTGAACCCGTAAAAGAATCTGTTGATATAAAATCCAGTCTTTTATTTTATATTTAAAAGATTTTTCTTTTGGCGGACACATCATTTTTTTACAACGATATCACGTTACAATTATGTAGTAAAGAACGTATCGTATTACATTGTGCAAGTTCTTTAAAACTGTTATCAACCAGCGGTTAAGGCATAGTCAGAGATGATCTTCAAAATGCATGTTAAAAATTAGTGTGATTTAATTTCATCGGAAATAAGGATTTGTCGGTCATGTAACCGAAACAATTTTCTCAGTCCTTTAATATGCTATATTTGTTCATTTGAAAACACACCTTCATATCTAACTTGAATATTAGAAAACATGAATGACATATTTAATGTTATTTTTGATAGGTTGTTTGGATTATGGTTTATCTCATGTCTATATACGGTATACATATAAGTACCTATTACGTCAAAAACGCCACAAATCTGTTAATAACAATATTGACTAAATAAATGTTTGCGAGTTACAAATGATCCCATGTCAAATAAGTCACAGTCATCGTTGAGAATCAACGTCGCCATATCGACGCCATTCGGCCGTGATGTAAAATCTTTATCTATTTTCTTTTTAGTGCCAACCCAAGTGTTTGGCACTTGACGTGACGACTTATCACTATCGAGCTCAGTGTTGATGAGACGGAAGTGAAGACGTGCCCATAGAGTCTTTACTTGATTTTGGGGACAATAGAATATATCACCATCTTTGCTACTGTTACATTAACCTTTCATTCACAATACAGTATCAAATGATAAGGATGGGTGGTTAGAATAAGCAGGGGGGATTGGCAAATTTCTAAAGTTACTAAATAAACACGATAACAATGGTACTCCACTATCACTATCTCAAGGGTAGCAGGTAATTGGTTAATTTCGAATTTTCTTTTTTGATAGATTCTAAACCAATGCCTTAAAATATATCTAGTAAAAATTTGAAGAAAAAAAACGGTAACTCTTTCAAGAGAATTTAGCTAGAACTCAGATCTCCGACCCGGCACAGAAAGTGTACAAATAGCCGCTGAATGTGGTGGATTGTTTTGTTTTTAAACTTTCTCAGTTTTTTTCTCTCTATCGCTGGTGAAAGCTGTGCAATTTTTGGATGTTCTGCTTTAAGAAGGACTAAAAGGATCAGTTTTTTCAAAGTTTCATTACCAAATAACGAACTGAACAAGAAATGAGACTGTGAGTTGATAAATATTATCACCAAAGATGGAAGTTGATGCTTCACAGAAGAAACGTATTGAAAGTCGGAAGTTATTTATTTGTGAACAACATTTCTCTGAGGATCAATATCATAAATATGATACAAGAAAATCGTCGAAAGAAGGAGAACTGCCACCAAAGTTAAATTTACCAGTAAAACGTGAGACCAAAACACCTATTAGTCTATTTTGCACCGCTCGATTGTCAATTCGCCTGCTCTTGTTGCCTTTGTATTGTGTCTAGTTCCATCTTGTTCAATCTGTGGCTATTTTGTTTCTTTATCTTGCTATCGCAGATTTGTTCCTTTTTGATTGTGATTTCTTTACCTGATGACTATATGCTGCCTTTTATTTGTATCTTTACTAATTTTATGATATACTCAATACCTTGTTCCTGGAGCTGTTTGTCTCCTTGTCTCTATCAAGAGACTGAGGGCCCTTGGAACAAGCTTTGACACAATTTTTTACTATTTTTATTTTAGTATTTTATAATTATAAGGAAAATAACTATTTGTAAATTAATGGAACCCAAATACATGTTTATTATTATTATTATTAGTAGTAGTATCTTCTATTTAGAAAACGTGGCAATTTCTTATGTTTCAGTAACTTTTACGTCCACCATCTGCTTCACTATTTAATTTAGAGCTGTATATTCTATATAATGATATACATCTTCAAACAATTTAGTGATGAGGAAGAAGATTTAATGGTTGCGTACTGGGTTTGATTTTTAGCTTGATATGTGGATTTATAGTTAAGTGTGATTTCTTGGAATTTGCTGCTGCTAGGTACATATATAAAAAACTATTGGCACTTTGAATGGTTCTATAATTATTTTGTTCAAATATATTTTTTCTCTGAATGATTTGACAGATGTTACGGTAATACATACATAATCAGACACATTTCCACAAGATTGAAGATTTTGAGTTATCAACAGTGCGGTATTTAATTTATTGTATGCTGTAACTAACTTATTCCTCTCAAAAGCTATTTTTACTACTATTTTTTTAACTTTATTTTTACACTGGCGGCATGACGTTTTAACAGCACGGAGCAAATTGCTCTATCCGCCATTATGGAGGGGGTGAGCGCAATTTACCAAATCTGTGTGATCAAATCTCTGTAAACTTTTATTATGGGTCAATTTTTTTTTTTTTTAGTGATTCGAGGTGGATCTTGTGCAAGATTGGGAAAACCAAAGTACCTGAAATTACAGTTTTTTCGCTATTTCTCAATATCATGTCACATACAAGGAAAAACGTATTTAATTTTCTTTTGTTGTACATTTACAAGCTAAGAGATCCTGTCCTACGTGGAAAATTAAAAAGCCTAAAAATAAGTTGAATTGCTGCAGTATGGTTATTTTTCGTTTTTTCCTGACTTGCCTCGAAAGAAAGAACTGTCCGAAAAGCGGACTTAAAATTTGTATTTTGGGCTAATATTTGATAAGATGCTGAGTATTGTAAGAAATTTTGTAAGAGATTGTAAAAAAAAAGAAGCAAATTTTATGCAGTATAAAAATCTTAAGAATGCACATGCTTTCTTTTTTAAAAAAATAAATAATCGTAAACTTTGTTTACATTGTAAACAGCATTCTATTTTTAAAATTTCTTCTTGTTTTTGTTTTCGACAAATCGCCTTTTATACAATTGTATGCTTTTTGGTTAGGGCTTATAAGCTTTTCCAATCCAAAAATATATGAGAGGTGCTCCAAAATTGCCATGCTGGTTTAATCAATATCAAAATATGCCGGAATAAATAGGTTATTAGGAGAACAATTGTGTTAATTCATACACGAAAATTGAGTATGAAATTACATGGTCTACCCGGTGATCGAAATAAGAGGAGTAATTTATGAGCATAACGTCAGACAATAAAACCCGAAGCTATACTCAAGAATCTCTTCTCCACAGTGATTATTTTTTGTCGTAAATAACGACGTCATCATTGTGATAACATTATTTGCAGGGTTGGATCTAGGGATAGGTTTAGTAGGCTTATAGAAAACAAATAAAAAAATCCAGTAGAAAGGAAAAAGAATTATCTCCGTAGCTTTTTCTTTAGATTTATTCCCGCCACCCCAGCAAGGATTTGTGGCGTTTTCCAGAGTTTATAGCGCCCATTATAAATGATTTTTAGCGCATCCGTAGAAATTTGTTAGGCGAGGCATAGGCTATTTCGAGTTTAGTCTATGGGCGAAATTTTCAAAAATATGGAAGATGCTTCGTAGCATTAGGCTATTTACACTCGAAAATTCGAACACAAGGCTATTTACACTCGAAAATAGACCTCATAAACAAACTGGTTCAGTTCAGCTCCGTCACTTCGCAGAACAAAAAGAAAAAATAAGCTAGGTAATTTCCTGGAAATAACTTGTTTCATAAATTCCAATTCCTAGAATTCGAACATGCATGTGGCTCCATAGTAGAATAAAGTTTTGTTTATTTACCAATTCACTTGCGTTTTGCTTGGGTGTGAATTGCTTGCTAAAATTCAAAAACGTCTTATAATTTACGTGAGGGGTTGTAGCTATACAAATCGCAATACGATAGCTAGATTTGATGGGTTCTGGACCTTTAACCCTATTAACTTTTATTCATAACGTCTTTACGAATGGCTGTTACGGCTTGAAATTTTGAGACTTTTCCTATAATTTGTCTAGGATCATTTTCAAGAAAAAGATTTTTAGTAACTAGGGATAATTTTCCCTTAGCAATCAAATTTTTGGCAGATAGTATTTTTTTTTTTTAAAACACTTTTGCTTGAAAATCATTTTGATATATAGTTTTAAAAAAAAAATTCCACTTAATTTTTTTTTTGCAGTACCTGTTTGGTTCTGATGACGTCATCAAAAAAAATAATTATGCCAAAGTGTTGTTTACGTGTTGGACTAACGTTTTGGAAAGTTTCAAAATTATAGCATGTTTCCATCTAAAGTTGTTAAGGGGGGCCCCCCCCTCCTCCGCATCAACTCAGAGCCCTAAAAAGCCCATACTGAATAGGGTTAATGTCAGTTGTCCTTGCTTGACGTATTATATTTGTGTGTGTGGGGTCAACAATAACATACGTACATTTGGATGACGCATTGAAAAAAACTTGTATCACCCACCCACACACAGTGTTATGCATTGGTAATATAGCTATATAGAAAAAGCAAAATAATTTTAGGTATCTGTCGATCGATATACATAGCTCAAAACAATAGTTTTTTATAAATGTGTGGCTATAAAAATAGCCGCTTGCGTAGCAGGGCCTGATCCAAAATCCATCAGTACTTGAACTACCTTGTTTCGGTTCGCAATGAACGCTTCTTTGTAGATTTCTTTGCTGATTTGTGTTTCTCTCGAACATCTTTTGCAAAAGGAAAAGTGCGAAGTGTAACAAACAAAATCAACATTTCTTCTAACAAGTTCACACTAATTTCTCCATTTACTTTAGATATTATCGTACAGTTCTGAAGCACATCGTTTACTATGTCTGTACAAACAATTTTAACTGCCTTCACTTTTCGGGAAAATGCATTCTTTTGTTTACTTTCTCTCTAAACCACTTCGGTCACGAGCAATGACAAGAGTTTGAGTATCGTCAGAATCAGTTACATACTTGCAAAATAGCAACACATTGTCTGTTATAAATACTTGAACACTGCTTATTGAATCTAAATTTGTAATGGAATTTGTGTACAATGTAACCACTGTCGATGTCATTTCAAACGACAAAAATCAAGGATGAAAAGATATGCCACGATAAAAGAGATGTACATCAGACAAACCGGGATTGAGAGCCATAGCTGGCCGTAGCTTATTTTTCCAATCTT
>JAULBZ010006542.1:0-12297 GCA_032360805.1 Neoturris breviconis | reverse complement strand
AAATGTATGAAACGAATGAACAGTTGAGTGCATAAGTTGAAAAAGATGAAAAAGTTGGGTAGAAACGAATAGGCCATTAATAATGTCCGTGATTTATTTACGTATATATTTATTTATTTATTTATTTTATAGCTAAAGGAAGCCCTTTGTATACTGGACCGACTGCTGCTCCAACCCCAACACCGGCATGTAAGTTACTTTCATCCGGTTTGCTTAAACACTATGATAAAGACTTACTTATAATGAAACTATATAATAATATTTAATTATAACCAGCTTCTCAGAATCAACGCTGGTTCTAATAAATCGATATTGCATCGCAACAAGTTTATACTTTGAGCAGGTAGTTATTTATGTATTTGTGAATTGATTCATTAACGCCCAGGCGTCAGATAAGTCTGGCAAGTTAAGCAACACATTGACTTTTAGAAGAATTTACTGAAACAATACGTGTTTTAAGGAGACTCTACATGCGTGTGTGACCATGTAGTATACAAACATGGACAATTTTGCATGTCTTTGACAATTAATTAGACGTTGTTTCCACATCATGTAATCATTCCATTGATTAACAATTAATTTATTTTAGGTTATCCTAACTCTTTCTGTGTCAATAAAGCATCAAGTCTCTATCCAAGAGATGATGGTAATGTTCAATGTTTTGTATCGTGCAATTGGGGTGCTGTTGCTACTTGCCAGTGTTGTCCTCTAGGCACAATATACTTTGATAGTTGTAAGGAATGTCTTGGTATAGGCTTTTCAGGTAAGACGGTGCTGTCAACACATTTTGCTCAGCATTTTATTGTCTTTTCTTGATAAACGTATGAATATAATCCAAAATATTTTAGTGAAAAATTTCGATATTCTTATAATATCTTTTTTTCTTATTTAGGTCAATGTCCAACAAGAACTCCTGAAACAACAAATACGCCACCGCCTGCAGATAGTAAGTAACATACAAAACCAATTTGCACACAACTATCTTCTGTTTACTCATAAGATGTGTACCTTCCCTCCTATTATCTCAGATCAAATCCAGAACGGATTATATTGTTATTGAAAGCTATTCAAATATTCCACTGGTCCTTCTCTAGTCGATTTTGTAGAAATCCAGAATGAAAATTTATAATATTCTTCCAACTATCAACGAATTTTCATTTCATTCACTTTTAAACTCATTTAATGTTCCTTTTATGTATCATTTATGTTTTTTAAACGTGAACGAAGTATGTTTGTCTCCCGATTCAATCTTAAAATACTCTTCAAAATACTTTTTTAAGGTCGATTTGGCGGAAAATTCCGCGCGAAAGCCAAAAGAAGACACCCCATTAATGGGAATTAACGTCACACGATGTGTGATGTCAATTTCTATCAATGGAATGTCTTCTTTTGACTTTCGCATAAACGTTTCTTACATATCAACCTTTATTCAATATTTTAGCGCAATGCGAAGATATCATGTCAAATGACCAATACAAGTACGGTGGTAATTTTAAAAACACAGCTGATTTAACTGATCGCACATTTCTGCAATGTTACTCTGGAAATTATTTCCATCGATATCTTGGAGTAGTCATCACATGTCCAGGTGGAAATTTTTGGTGTCAACTGACTGCAACCACAGGCTATTGCTCACCACATCGACAAAATACTGGAAAATAAAACAAACTTTTTTAAGTTTTACTTTTACTTAAGGATACGTACAAGAAACCTTCAGCATATTAGTTCACCATATTCGAATTATCTCAAAATCTATTAAGTTTCATGTTGTAAAAGTATACATTTTCTGAAAGTCAAAAGAATGCTTTATCGAATCGATATAGTCGTAACTAATTTAGCTTTAATAGAATAGAGAAAAAAACTATCGAACGGCTTTCTCTGTATGGGTTTCCAAAACGGAAAATGTGCAAGGAAGTATTTTCTTCTAAAAAGATTTAAAACCGTTTCATTAATAAAAATGATTAAAGGAACGCGATATTAGTGCTGCATTTTCTCATATAAATTGAAAGTTACTTTCTTGTACCTTTTTTGTTTTGGAAACACACATGTAGAGAAAAGTCGTTCAATAATTATTGTTCACCTTTCTACCCCTCCGGCAAAAACCTGTTCAAAGTCAGCAAAATAACGTTAGAACAATGTTCTTGATTTTGAGATATTTCGAATATGGTGAACCTATATACTGAAGGTTTCTCGTAACCTTGAATTACTTGAGTATATCATCATTGTAATGCTGATAATATATTCTGCCTATAGTCACGCGACGTCTTATCAGCGTGGAAAATACGTCTAAAGACGTCTTTTTGAAGTTGATCAGACGTATATCAATATTGATGGTGTTTTGAGGTTGGTGATGGAAGCATTCTCAGGCGGCAAAAATCTGTTCAAAGTCAGCAAAAACAACGTTAACAGATTGTTGTTCTAACTTAATTTTGCTGACTTTGAACAGATTTTTGCCGGCTGGGTTATTTTATTATATATATTTTTTGTAACAATCTTTGTTTTGTAAGAGCAAGCCTAATCTAATTAATGGTTACGTCAGCCTATTTTTGATGACGTCACGGTTTTGTTATTTTATTCGACTTTTTTTAGAACACGCTGTATTCTTTAAAATGCATTAGACCAAGCTCGTCCCCAGCACCTACTGACTTTTTTAAAAAATTTCTCAGACTAAACTAAAAAAAAAGTAAAAAGGGGCTGGGACGTGCTTGACCTACAGACCTATTGACAAATACATAAAAACGAGGGGTTGGCTGTTCAAATTATAACGTGTTATCCTGTTTGTCGACAAACAGTGCTCCCAGCCGGCCAAAACCTGTTCAAAGTCAGCAAAATAACGTTAGAACATCTTTCACAAAACGTTGTTTTAGAGCTATTTTTCTGACTTTGAACAGGTTTCTGTCGGCTGGGCTGTTACTTATTTTTAAATTCTGATTTCAATTTTTGAAGACTAAAGTCTGGTAGGTATTTTAACGTAAATTCAAAAAACATCTAACCATGAGAAGCCAAGCGATAATGTCCTGAATATCCTTAAAAAATCCAAACTTTTCGGGAATCAGAAAAATTAAGGAAATCAGAATGTTTGAGCATTCAAATCTGTGGAAAAAAATCAAATTATGAGTCTATGATCCAAGTTATTTGCGTCTTTATTCCAAAGTTTTTATCTTTTTTGTTAGATGTGCCCCGAGATATGCTTATATTCATTGGACTTTGACATTTAAGTTGCACGGCTTGAAATAACTGCCAATTTAGCTGAAAATGTTCTGAAATATTTCTCCTCCTTCTCCTCGGTCAATGAAATGTTACAAAATATTCTAACATAACCCTATATATGATGGAGGAGCGAATTTCGCCCACCACCCACACCTCTTCACTTACCAGATTCTTTATAATAACTTCCTCCGAATCATTGTAGCGATGATGCTGAATTTAAAATTTAAAATTAATTCTGATGACGCCAGCAAAAAATATTTGCTACCATTTTGTTCCATTTATAATAGAATAACAGTCTGCAAAGACATATCCATCATATTAGTCGATTCAAAAGTTATGAAGAAGAGGGCATAAACCACAGTTATAATCCTTCAATTGTTTGAGATAAAGTGAAATTCGGAAATATTCGGACTTCCAACTTTGATAAAAAAAAGTCTTTTTTAATTGGCAAGACAAACTGCACAAAAATTCGCATTCGTTCCAAGATCCTAGTACTAGACTGCTAGAAACAACAATATTTTCGGGTTTGCAAAAGGTTCTAAGATCCTAAGCCCTAAATCTCAAGACTACTCGATAAATATCTCTAAGAGCATTCTAGTGGTCATTTTCAACATTTTTGCTTTACTTGTGGTGTGTATGGTTTGCCAAAATTCGTAATCTTTGGAATAATAATAATGAACTAATTCTTACATAATATGCAGATACATTCAAATGTAGTGCCAGTTTGGATGCTGTTTTTGAAGGCATGGAGAGTTGTAATTTGCTTTTGACAGCTCGGGAGGTTATTCGACAATATGCTACTCCAGAATACAAGTGACCTTAGATCATAGTGGACACTATTTGACTCTGGCTAAACTAGTAAATCAGTATCACACAAAGAATACGGAACCGGTTTGGAAACGAAGATTTCTTTCATAAACGGAAAATTTAATCCATGGCACTGTTTTGAAAATCTCTACTAACAAACAGCAAATATTTATAATGTGTATTCTAACATTATTATCATTTTCAAGAAGTTGATCAAGAGACAGATCATAAACGTATAGTGCCCTTAGAGCACGGTTCCGAACAACCTCAATCAGACTATATGTCGTTTTGTTGCAGACATTCCATATCAAGGGACATTAGTGGAAGTATGACTGTTTAAGGTGGATATATGGTTAACGTTGATTTATGTTAGGCAAAAACTCCATAAAAGGCCTAAAAAGGACATTGCACTAGTTGAAATTGACGTCACATTTCGTGACGTTCATTTCTACCAATGGAATGTCTTCTTTTGACTTTCGCACTGGAATTTTCGCTTAATGGGTGGTAGTCAACATTTAGATGTACAAGATTTGTAACACATGAAACACGTCCAACAGACGATCAAAAAATTAGTATGGTGTGGACCTCCTGAATTTTTAAGTTTTGCTGTGAAAGTAACACAACAAAAAAATTTATTCAGGAGGTTACTTTCTTACATATTTTAAAAATCTGTATCATACTTTTGCGACTTTTTTGCCCCCTAAATCTTCTAACACCTTCCCATGAATTGACAAATATTTGGTGGTACCTCACCACACTAACGAAGAGTTAAGGAGACGGTTTAGATCATAAAGCGAAAGATGCAGCATCATAAACTCGGTCATTACCCATCATTTTGGCATATATAAAAAGTCTAGATGTATGACTTATAGTTAATGTAGCCGCAATTGATAAATCGCCACTAGGATGTCTCATGCATGAACGTTAATAAGGATACAGACAACACAAAGACGTATATGTCTCGTCTCATGAAAGACGTCTTTGATGGTGGTTCAACAGACGTAACCTAGGGGACAAAAACTTGTTCAAAGGCTAGAATCTAGCGTCTTTACTGCGGACTTTGAACAAGTCTTTGCGCATTGGGGAAGATTCGTTCTGCCTTCAATAGTTTGACGTTGATTAGACATAGGCCTTTTGGGTTTGTCCAGAATTATTAGAGTAGTGCCAAAATAACAACGAGATACTTAATAGATTTAAAAGATGATAAAGGAGATTGGGTTGGCAGCATGAATCTTATCTCAATAATATTATCTATGACACATAAGTGTTGTTCTGCATTATATTATTGATGCGATAAAGTCTACAATGGCATGAATACATTGATCGTGTTTATAACTTAAATTTCCAAAATACACGCCAATATAAACGCCCTTGTTTTTTTAAAATATTGATAAAAAACCTTTTTAATCGACTCCTTCTAATAAACGCTTTCTTAACCCTATTAGGCCTAGGGGTCGGGGGTGAGGGCATCATGGCCCCCTCCTATTAAATTGTTCATAACTTTTTAAATAAAAGTGATATCATGCTCAAACCTTCTGACTTTTTCGAACTTTTAATTAGGAAAACATATAAAAAATTAAAAATAAATTGCTGATCTTTGGCATTTCGATGCTTTCCAAACATTGGTAGTCCGAAAAAAATAGGCGAATATTTTTTATTATCTTTCATACATCATATCACACACTGTTGAATTCGAAAATTTATGCAGAATCTGATTCTAATGTTTATTTTACATAAAAAGTTACTTGTGACACCTTTTTACATTAAAACATTATACTCATGCAAAATATGAATTTCACACCCAAGATAAGCTTGAACGTCATAAGTATGAAAAATAGGGCACCTGCCAATTATTTTTATGCTAAAATGTAGTTTATGGTTGGAAGTACTTTTGGTGTAAATTTGAAAGAACAATATGTAGCCGTTCAGATTTTATGGAGGGGCGAGGCTCATGGCCTCCCCCTAGGCCCTCAGAGCCCTAAATAGCCTAGGCCTAATAAGGGTAAAGGAAGGTTTATTGGAAACATGACCCTAACAAGGGAAACACATCCATACTAAGACCTTCTTGTTTTTGATCATTTATTAGAAATAAAACATGCTATAGGGGTTCTTTCATATGTACAAGTTCAAAGTGAAGGATATTTTTCTTTGTATAATGAAGTTCTTTATCTGATATCTTAGCAGTACTTAGCATGCATCATAATTTCTAATGATTATTTCTATCCTTCCTCTTGTAAACGCCTCTCTCCAATAAACGTCCTCTTCTCCCTAAAAATGAATAATTTAAAAAATGGACACAGGCGTTTATTTTAGGATTTACGGTATGTAAACGCCTCTCTCCAATAAACGCCCTTCCTCCCTAAAAATCAAAAAAATTAAAAATAGCCATAGGCCTTTATCATAGGATTTACGGTATGTCTGCTTCCATAAAGTATACATTATAAATTAATTTGAATTTACTTTTTTATAAAAATGATATTGACCTTTAATCAACAGATGCTTGAAAAAGGATAAATGCGACGTCAACTATACAACTTACTACTGACCGAAATTAAAACTATATTCTGAGAAGCATCATGGTACCTCAGATATACACAAAATTAAATTATAAATAAGTCATCGTATAATTTTTTTGAAAAATGACAATATCCTTGTTCTAAACACAACGTGAAAACCTTCAGAATACAGTCCCGTCTTTTTCCGTTTCTGGACTGTTTATTGCCATAAATAACAATAAACAGTCCGAATATGGAGAAATAAAGAACCGTAGTCTGGATGCTTTTACGCTGTGATATATCGATCACACTTTCCAAGGCTCACTGAATCCCGTTTGAAAGAGATACTTCCATCGGTTATGTAAAAAGAGGAGAAATTTAGCCTTTATTAGAATGGTGAGGACCCCCTGAATTTTTAAGTTTTGCTGTGAAAGTAACATAACAAATATTATTATTCAGGAGGTTATTTTCTTACATATTTTAAATATCTGCATCATACTTTTGTGACTTTTTGTACCCTGAATCTTCTAATACCTTCCCATGAATTAACAAATTTCCGGGGGTACCCCACCATACTAACGAAGGGTTAAGATGATGTTTAATACATGGCATAGAAGAAACACTCAAGATTTAGTAATGCTTCCTTTCATCGTCTTTCTACGACCAGGTGAATTGTGTTTATCACTGGTTATAAGACCATTATTGCTGACTAATGGGACCAAACAAGACTAAACACCTCATTTTAACATTGTTAAACATGTGAATTAAGTTTTAACACCGGAAAATACATAGGGATATATAAAAGGGACTTATAAAAACATGGGCAAAGACTTGTCTAAAGTCAAGAGTAAAGACGCTAGAACAACGTCGAAGACGTTGTTCTTGTATTTTTATTGCATACTTTGAACATGCTCTTGCCCATTGTGATACCGGCAAAGTAAAACAAAAGTAAAAAAGTATTTTCTACTAACGGAACGTGTTGTTTTGGCTTCCTTCTTTTCAAATCTTCCTAACAATATCCCGAACAGAAAACTACATACATGGAGTACATTGGTATAATGCTCGGATTTGAAACGTAGTACATCGTGTAAAACTACGTTTACACGCTACGATTAATCGGGTCGATTCGATACTTTACTGATTATGGTCTAGATGTCGTGTGTATGACACTGCAAAAATAACCGTATACAGATTTTTCAAAATCGTGGCTGATTTTCTATAATGGCAGTTAGTAGAGTACCGAATCGCTACTAAAAATCGTAGCGTGTAAACGGCGCTTAATACTAACTTTATACCCAATAAATTCCCATCATGCACCGATCTAAGTTTTACTAGTCAGCCAAATTTAATTGTGGAAAGTGGTATTCATCATTCGCTTTTTAGTAATGTTATCATCAAATAAATTACTCTAAAGTTTTGTTTAAGATACATTCACTATATAAACGGGAAGTTTGACATTACAATCACGCACAAGTCAACCTTATTACTAAGAGTATTGATTGGAGTAGGACCCTTGAAAACCTGAGTATTAACGATCAAGTTGAACTCTTTAATAGCGCCTTGCTTAATATTTTTAGGAGCTTTATTCAGGAAGATTGATATTTTGAAAAACGTTATACAAAAAACATCTTAGGGTTGGGCATTTTTGCAGATTTTTTTAAAATTTAAAAATAGTATTACTTGTTGTTGTCGTTGTTGTTGTCGTTGTTGTTGTCGTTGTTGTTGTCGTTGTTGTTGTCGTTGTTGTTGTTGTAGTTTAAAAAAGATAAATTCATCGATTTAACACGTAGGCGTTTATTTAATTTTAGATTTTAATTTGATTAAAAATGAATTTAATTACCTTTATAATTCGGATGATATTATATAATTATAATTGGCAGCTTATATAAGATATACACCTACAAATATTGGATGCATCAACGCCAGTACAAGCTTCACAACAAACATTCAAAGAAGAAGAAAAATCTCAGACGATATGAATAGTTTCTATCTGTTAATTGTTGCTGGAGTCCTCTCCTACACAAATGCGCAAATAATACAAGGTCAGTAATTTATTCTTACTATTACTCTGTTCCATGACATACGCATATATAATGCTCAAGAATGATTTTCATAGAGACAAATTTCCACTTATAAAATAATACGCGACACGTAATACTTAAATCTGATTGGCTTACCTTATTATTCGGTACTCTACGTTAAAATATATAACTGAATTCAATTTTTTTACGCACCGTTAAAACGAACAAAAGTATAATCAACCATATTGGTTATAGGTGTACCATACGTTACGCGTAGATTATTTTAGAAATCCCGCCATTGGCAGAAAATTTCTCGCAAAAGCCAAAAGAAGACAGTTCATTGGTATGAATTGATATCACACGCCGACTGATGTCAATTTCTACCAATGAAATGTCTTCTTTTGACTTTCGTTTAAACAAAGATGAACCTTCAAGAATATGGTTTTCAAAAAATAATTCTACTACTCGTCGTTTCCATTAAACAGAGTAATTGTAGTGTTAAAAACAGTTCGTCGGTTAAGGTTGTTTTCTAATAGGCAAAATTCAAAAGAAGACTTCCCATTGGCAAAAATTAATGTCATGATGTGTGACGTTAGTTTGCACCAATGTTATGACTTTTTTTGACTTTCGCACAGAACGTTTTCCCTGGTAGAAATCGCTTCTTCAAGGAAGAAAACGGTTAATACGCCTGCATGGGAGTAATAAGTCATTAATTTGTATTTCAGAACAATAGCATCGGTTTCATTACCCTAACTTAAATTATTCACAAATACATGAAAAAGTTGGCTGAGGTCTTTTTTACTGCGTAAATCTGGAGGGTGGATTCTACCATCGCCCCATCCCCTCGGATCTCCAGTTTTTTTATTTACGTCACCGTGGTCACACTTTAAGTAGAGCATTTAAAATTCGTCAACGTCATTATATTATAGTAAGTGTGCTTATTAACATCGAAACACGAGAAGTTAAAACAAAACTAGAGTGATTTCTAACTTGTCCAGCGAGATCACATTCGCATTATTCCAGAGAGTCGGCTCGCTCTAAGATTCTGCCTACCGTAAAAGTCTCTGTGAAAGAGAGTGAAACAAGCGGAACATTTTGGCATTCAAAAATTTTTTTCTGACGTCATTAGTTTTGCCGTGACGTCATCAGTAACACATGGCAGTATGACATTATTATCGATTTCTCTTCAAAATATTGAAATGTTTAAAAGATCGGATCACTCGAGTTCTAAATTTTTTTTTTTTTTCAAATTCTATATGCTAAAGTAGTTGTGTATAACATACTGTCTGGGTGTTTTGGAAGGAAAACTTTTAGTATAGAAAAATGGCGAAAACGCATAAAATATTTTCTAAAAAGTGCAAGAAATGATTTACCACCTGGTCGATACTGGATTGTCTTGGCAACGTAAAGGCATTATGAATAGTCTAAAAATTTTGTCTTATTTCGCCAAGTAGTTGCAGAGCATCCTCCAACAAAAAGCTGATTCCACCAACCCCACCCACACCTCCCCTCCCCTTCCCTCACGCTAAATACGGTTAAAGTAAGAATATTTGCAATTTTTATTGCAGTGTCTATTCATTTTACTGATATGTGCATATATTTCACCATAGGTAATTGCACCTTCTCAGAGGTAGCGATTGTACTAGATGTTTCTAACAGTATAATAAATAATTTTGGTATCGAACTTGAATTTGCTTCACGACTTGCGTCGACTATTGGTGTAAGTGCAAATGGTAACCATATTGGCCTTGCTAAATTTGGAACCACTTCTAACCTGGAATTCATGTGTAATGATCACTTTAACTTATCCACGTTAATCCCAGATCTTAACGATACGATTCACACTGGTATATACACAAATATTATAAGCGGTTTGAATGAAGGAAAGGGAATACTCACCTCAAATGGATGCGGCATGCGATCAGATGTTGCAAGCAGAGCTATCGTACTATTCACAGACGGAATTCATAATAGACCTGTGAATACTGTACCTCTACTGTTTACTACAGCTGCAGATATTAGAAACATGGGAATACAAATATTAACGATTGCTATTGGTAACGATGTAGACATGGATCAATTAAACAACATAAGTGATGTGGTAGTGCCATCTAATTTTACAAATTTACTAGACGGAACACTCATTCAGGTTTTACTTGGTTCAATATGTGGTAAATATATTTGCATATCTTATCGGGGAGGAGGGAGGAACAAGGAAAAGTGAATAAATTTTTGCTTGCTGCCTAAATCTTTCACTGACCAATATTTTTCCCCAACTATTTTATTTCGTTTTACTCTCAATCAAACGCTCTAACCAATCTTAGTAGAGGTAGATAAGAAGGAAGCACTATTTACATCATTTTTCATGGCATGGCTTTATTTTACAACAAAACTTCAAAACTCGAAAAACTCAAACGTAAAGTGCAAAAAATCTACATAGAAGAGATAAACTTTTAACTCTTCAGGTCGGGGTTTTTAGAGTGTACTAAGGTCGGTGACGGGCGGGAAGAACATTTCCAAACCAGACAAGTTTTCGATTTGAAACTTCGTACATTATTTGTAAATGATAATAGAAGTCCAAAAATAAATTCAATTACAATCTCCTTTTTATTTTTCGCGCTCCTTTATAGATGTCCTCTAATAATGCTATGCTAAATTCAGATTAGTATTATTATTATATTATTATAATTCATAATTAATTTTTAATTAGATTCCATAGGAATAAAAAGGGAAATGTTTATAACTGCTCTCCTTTTTCCCTCTTCATCGCTGAGTTCCAACAAAACAAGATTTTTGAGATTTTATCGACCTGCCAAAATCCGTCAACAGTATGACATAAGAAGCTGAATTCAGCTACATGTGCTTTATATTTTATATTTTAAAAAATACGGTCAAATTGTCCTTTCTCCTCCTTTATTTTTCTGTCTTTGAACAGGTTTTTGTCGGCTGGGTATATCACAACACTCTTCATACACGACGTTCACACATCGTCGAGAATCGTCATTGACATTTAGATGCATAATTACCGCCTGTAACTATGTATAAATGAATCTAAACTAGTACGTATCCTAGTTGACGTTGAATTATTTCGACGTACACTATATTCTATGTCATTTCAAATAATTTTTTTAAAATTGTTTCTTTTATAGCCGAAGAATGTCCAGGATTTTTTAATGGAATCTATTGCGATGTAAGTTGGACGTGTTTCCAGTGGGCAAAAACTTGTTCAAAGTCCGCAGTAAACACGCTAGAACATTATTTCCAACGCTGTTCAAGCGTCTTTGTTGTGCACTTTGAACAGGTTTTTGCCCACTGGATTGAGACTGTTGCTTCAAAGATGAAACAAGTGTTATTCATAGCAAAGCCAACCGCCCAGTGGGCAAAAACTTGTGTAAAGTCCGTAGTAAAGATGCTAGAACAACGATTTCAACGATATTCTAACGTCTTTACTGCGAACTTTGAACAAGTTTTTGATCACTGGATGAATAGTATTGTGAGTTGAATTCTTATAATTCATTACAAGCCTGTTGATGATTCAAAAAATGGTCCATAAATG
This sequence comes from Neoturris breviconis, assembly GCA_032360805.1. NCBI lineage: Eukaryota > Metazoa > Cnidaria > Hydrozoa > Anthoathecata > Pandeidae > Neoturris > Neoturris breviconis. The sequence continues at coordinate 208 of JAULBZ010006542.1, read as the reverse complement.
AAATGACGAAACCAGCGACCGTATTCCATAGCTTTTACATTTAAAAGTATAAAATGGATCCCAATGAGTAAAATAATATAAATAATTCCGCTACATATTCCTATATTGTTTCAACATGAATTGATATAACCTAAAGAATACGTTCAGGGATTAGGTTATATCAATTCATGTTGAAACAATATAGGAATATGTAGCGGAATTATTTATA
>JAULBZ010006541.1:0-12298 GCA_032360805.1 Neoturris breviconis | reverse complement strand
AATAAACTCATTTTCATCGTGTGACCACATACAAAATAAGTTACTCGCGAGATATCACATATCCAATGGTCAACCTCTCCTGAGTTGATAAGTTTCTTGTATATATAGATTGGAGCTGCGGTCATACCCTGTAGTGCTGATGCACATAAGAAACTTGCGATGGAAATGTTAGAGGGGATTTTTCTTAGCTTTCTATCAAGAATAATGATTGCGATTGTAAGAATGTTAAATCCTGTTAATGGAAGTGCCATAATGATAAAAATTAGTATTGCAAATCCATCAGCCATCTTAATAACTTTTCTAGGTTAGAGCAGGAATGATGATCTTGTATAGTAACTTTCTATGTATTAATGCAAGTTAACACCAGGTTTTTGTGGCCGTATATAGTGATAATTGACGTCACTAAAAGGTTAAATAAATATAAAGACACCCATTAATATTAAATTACAAACTTTACGTCAAAGGTTTGAGTCAACACATTCTATGCAAATGTATCGAATTTCACCCCGTATCTCTAAATTTGGACCGAGTGTTGACATATGTTGGAATATACAACACGTATGAGAATATACATGGGACAGTATTCGGTAGTCTTCCACGCAATGAAAAATGTGCCATTGATTGCTTTCATTGTAACCAAGCAATTACAAAATGGTAGATAACACCTTTCGTGTCAGCATGTGTTTTATGAAAATCACAGATAACGCAAATGAGGTTGAAGGAAACGTATCAGAGTCAACACATTTAATTATACATTTCTGCAGCGAGCACGCATCAATTACACATATATTGCAGTTTTAGCATTAACAATAACACATATTTTCAAACCAACATGACAGAGAGATTGTTTTATAAATTACATAAACAGCGTGATAGGTAATCATTTGGTTGAAATATGGTATATTATTAGTAGATATTTTTTTATAAATAGACAATAGTGAAAAGCTCCTTTGAATCATGGTAAAAACATCTAATGGGACTTAATTGTCATCAATATGTTAGTTTATTGTGTTTGTTTTCTTTGGTGCGAGAAAGTTTTAAAACCGCTTTCTTATTAAATTCCTTTCTATTTTCAGGCTCTCTCCTCCCATGTGTATTTCTCTCTCCTCCCATGTGTAGCTATTTCAAATATATTTCGTGTCTTCTATATAAACTGTGCTTTTCTTTAACCCAATTCAGTTCAGACCTTTTGGGAACTACGTTGAAGCGAGAGAGGAGGCTAAAATATTCCCTCCCCCCCTCCAGCTCTAAAACCTTTGATGAACCCATGCTGTAGTAGTGAAATCTTACAGAACGTTAGGTCAACACATAATTAACATTTTAGCATAACTATTTCCCCGATCACGTCATCAGTCATGATGATGTCATCATTAGAATTCAGGTGAGGCAAAAAACCATTATGTAAGGAAAAAAATATTTGTTTTGAAACTTTTTACCAAAACGTTGTTTCTAAGGGAAAATCATTCCTAGTTAACTATTTTTCAAAATAGTTTTAGATAAATTGTAGTAAAAGTCCCAAAATTTCTCGTCATATAAGCCATTCTTAAGAAAGTTATAAAAGAAATATGAGGGGGGATGGTGCCCCCCTACCATACTTTTTTTCATAACTTCTATAATTTCTATTACGATTTGAACTTTTGGGACTTTCCCATAATATATCTAGGATCATTTTCTATAAAATATTTTTAGTAACTAAGGATAATTTCCCCTTGGCAACCAAATTTTTGGCAGAGGGTGATTTTTCAATTCAATTTTTCTTCTTATTTTTGTTTGATAATTTTGGTATATAGTCTGGAAAAAAAATATATTTCACTAAAATATTTTGCACCACCTGTTTGGCCCTAATGACGTCATCATAAATAATGACGTCCTCAAAAAGATAATTATGCGAAAGTGTTGCTTATGTGTTGGACTAACTCTCTGAAAGGTTTCAACATTATAGCATGTTCCCATCTAAAGTTGTGGAGGGGGGAGGGGTGCATCAACTCAGAGCCCTAAAAAGCACATACTGTATTGAGTTAAAATAGTCTCCCTCTCCTTAAAGCTCGGAAATTAAATAAGCGCCCAGGCGTTTAATCGATGCATTACGGTAACTACATCTCGTTTTTCTTGCCGTGCATTAATTAATACTGTAACTCCATACCTTTGCATCTACTTCACAAGCGTAAACTACAACATAGTCAATCTTTTTTATAAACTACAAGAAACGGATCCACTACGATTTAATCCGAATACGTTTTATCCCTTTCCTAGATAAATGAAAATAGATTCTCTGTTTTACCACTTATATATTAGTTTTAATTAAATTCACAAGCCTTGTTCATCATAGTTCTTTTGTTATTTCTCATTGAAATTTGAGAAAATGACGTAACCTAATTTCAAAAGACTAGACCACTGACAAATACACCTGCTTTCCTCACGTTTGATTTATAATTCTAAAATCTATTAGATTTTCTCGTTTCTTTTCAAATCCTTAAAGAACTTCATCACAGGGAGGATAGAGGATTGTCTTGATATGTTTATTAGACAGGAATAAAATATAAGAATATTAGACGTGTACCATTGACAGCTTGGATGGACTTTATGAGTATTTCCTGACCTTCTCGGCTGCTGGAGGTGTGGCTATTGATGTTGTTATAGGGGTATTTTCCTTATTCGTAATTGCTCACAGGGAATTATGTCTCTGTTATAAACACTGAGATAATTGAGCAGAACGGGGTTTGCGAGTTCGCAATATATTTTGGTCTTCCTGTATTGAAGTGTTTTAAAACAACTTTTCTTCTTCTACTTTTAAAAAATACATCATTGAGGTTGGTGGTCTTTGTAGTAGATACCGCAAAATATGACAATTTCTAAAAAAATATATATTTTTAGTTCTTTGTCGTATTTTTAGGTCTATTGGTTACAGTTATAATATCTATTCACTTAAATTCTGCAATTAATTGTCATACAATTTAAAAAGTCATATATTTGAATTATTTTTAAGTTACAATTAACTATCTCTGACCTTAACGCTATTTATACTAAACGGAAACATTATTTGTACCAACTTGTATATAGAAATGCAAAGTCGTTCCGAAGTTAAGCATATAGCCTACCCCCGTGCTACCTCCCTCCCCATAAAATATGCTACCCAATGGATCCCAGATAAATTAGGATTAATAAAAAGCTGAGATTTGGTTTAAAATTTTCATTTATTTTCTAAAATAAATTTTTTAAGAAACGTATTTGCAGAGATGTAATTGTAGATGTCGAAGTTTAAGTAAAACATACCCAGTGTAAATGTAAATCTGCTTTCGTCTCATGTTACTGTATCCGTATTCATCATGTATTTATCATCCAACTTGAAATGAATAATTACTTACTTACATATTCACAGTGCAGTGGTACTACCAAGGGTTTCCCAACACATGGGTAAAAGAAGTTGTTCGGAGAATCTTCTGAATAGTTAACAAACAAATATATCATTCGCGAAATTAAATACTCGCAAAAACTCTCTTTTGTTGCGACTTCAAAATTTAAATTCTCGCGAAAATGTCTTCTTTTAAAGTGGTAAATATTTAATAATCCCGCTGCGAGATTTGCGTTTCAAAGTTCGAAAAAAGGCGTTATTAATGGATAGGCGGGATTAAAGAAGTGGAACTAATCTTTTATATAAAAGGGACAGAATTAATTTCTACACAAAAAAAGTTATAAAATAAGATTATACAGCTATATTATTAGCTAGAAATTAAAACAAAATTGTGCAAAACAGCAGTATTAACTCTATACAGGGATATACCATACTTTTATTCATAACTTCTGTAAAAATGGCTATTATGGCTTGAAATTTTGAGACTTTTCCTATAATTTATCCAGGATCACTTTCAAAAAAAAAAAAATTACTAACTAAGAATAATTTTCTCTTAGCAACCAAATTTTTTGGCAGGTGGTAATTTTTTTTCTTTATTTTTTTTTCTTCTTCTTATTTTTGCTTAAAGATCAAGCCGTATTAACCAAATCAAGCCGTAATAGCCATTCTGATTTATTTTTGCTTAAAAATCATTTTAGTATATAGTTTAGAAAAAATATTTCACCTAATTTTGTTTGCCTGTTTGACCTTGATGACGTCTTCATAATAAATGACGTTATCAAAAAGATAATTATGCCGAAGTGTTGTTTATGTGTTGGACTTGTTTCCATCTAAAGTTGTAAAGGGGAGGCACTTTGTTTCCCCTTCCCCCTTCCATGAACTCGGAGCCCTAAAAAGTCCATATTGAAAAGAGTTAACAAGCATGGATTTAATCCTACAGGCAGGGATTGTTAGAGGCGTGGGATTATTTTTTAAAATAGGTGAGATTACAGAAGAGTGGGCAATATTCTTCACTTTGAGCTCTATAATCACTTTCCAGAGTTAAAACACTTATTGAAAGTCCGCCGTAAAGAAGCTAGAACAACTTTTATCGACGTTGTTCAACAGAATGTTTTGCTTGCTGTGAGCTTTTTCACATATAAACTCAGGTAGTTATATCATAGGTTTAGATTCTTTATTTTCTGCACCCATCCTGATGTGCCACTTAGATTTCTACAATAAGCACAAGCTACTTACTAAGCAGTTTCAAAAAAAATATATAGAATATTTCACAGGTGGCCCCCCAATTTTGCATGGTTAATTATAATAACAGATAAATGCGTAAAACAGGAATTATTTTGGTTTCACTAAAAGCTAGGTATTAGAAAAATTATATTGGTTTTGGTTTCAGCCGAGGCAATATTGCATTCAAATATCACAATTTTACTCAGTTAAACTCGTAAAATTCGAACATTAGAAAATTCAGACCCATGACCCTTCAAGTAATAATTAATATTAACAATTCAAAATAAATACGATTTTAACAAAGGTTTTTGGATGTAATAAAGATTTGAGCAGTCATTAGAAGAATGTTTGTGTTGGATTGCAAGATCATTTTAAATCTGAGCAACTAAATGGATAGATATCTGTTACAAAGTTATCTAGTAACTAAAGTTTCAAAGAAGCTTTATCAAAGTTAACGGGACAAATGTCAAACATAAAGGTAAAGTGGACAATACGACACTCGGAATTATTATTTTACCTTTCTCTCGTTAAATCCAGAATTGTTCGACTCGAAAATAAATTGTGCTGAAACAGTTAAGGCCACTGTAGTCCATGCATACTATGTATTCGAGCGGTCATACTTTCTTTGATAACTTGTAGATGACTAGATTATTGATATAGAAATTAAACGTGGTTTCATACTATTTCCAGTTGGCAACAGCTTGTTCAAAATCCACATTAATGACGCTAGAACAACGCCGGATGATGTTGTTCTAGCGTCTTTACTACGGACCTTGAGCAAGATATTTTCCACTGGGTTTATTAAAGAACCCCAACGTGAAAGATTACTGAATACGGACTCGTATATCTCCGTATCTGGACGGAGATTTTATAATGCATGACAATATATACAAAATACAAATTCCGGATACAGATCTACCGTCAATCCTCTAAAAAAGACCTCTTTTACTGAACGGGCGCTTATTGGAAACATACCCCAAACAGGCGGCGTTTATTTAAAAACATCCATATTTAGACCTTCAAGTTTTAAATCATTTATTAAAAAACCGAAAACAAAACATACTACAAGTTATTTATGAAATACGTTAGCAGTATTTAGGATGCATCAGAATATCTAATGATCTTTTTCTATAAACGAATTAAACGCCTTTATATTGTAAACGCCTCCCTCCAATAAAAGCCCCGCCCCTCTCTTTTAAAAGTTGAAAATTATTAGTAGGCGATTTTACACGGGTTCTTTCTTGCTGTGAAAATATGAAATAATTACATTGGCAACCTGGGTTAATTTTCTCTCAGCAACTCCAATTAATTTTTTTCTTGAAACTTATTTAGGAATATATTAATTTCTTCTTGCGAAGAATGAAAAAAATATTTCAATACATCAATCAAGTTCATCAAACTGACCGCAGTTTGTACATAAAGTCAGATAAATGTTGACGCGACATTGTATGCTCACTGTGTCATGTGTAGATCCGTTTTTGACTGAGTTAACTGGCCTTTGAAGAAGCATATGCATATATACCCTCGGCGCACACGGCTTCATTTTGACATTATTCCGAAGTCGAGTGTCTACTTGGTAGCGAACTTTTCAGCTGTAATGTTGTAGCTGTAATATTATTATTAGCAAATAACTTATGAAAACCATATTTCTTAAACACTCGTTTTGATGCATTTCTGTATCCACTATTTACCCAGCAATATATTACAGGTGCGATAAGACTTGATGTAAAACATAATATTTTAATAACCATTTTTGTCTTACTTAAACTACCTTGTTTTGATAAACAGTTATAGCAGAAATGATCAATCATGTAAAATACACCAAGCGGTATCCAAGATATTACGTAAACTGTTATTAGCGCTAGGGACGTTTTGGTAGCTTTCATTTCCAATGCAAATTTTACCATGGATGATGCGTTGTTAATACTTGTACTGATTTTTGGAAGAACCGCTGCATTCGTCTTTGTAATTTTCTGTGACAGACTTGTTAATAATTTCTGATCTGAAAAGGCACATTTGGCTGCTACAACCCATATTACCATGTAATTAACGGCCATTAAACAAAATGGTATAAGGTTGTATAATATAATGACAAATAATCCCCATATTCTTGTAGGAACATAATTACAATCTTCCCAGCTTGCTTTTTCACCAGTAAAAGGTATCATATCAATACTAATTGTAATTAACCAAAGTATTGTTAAAAGTATGCCTATATTTCGCCTTGTCACGTGTTTCTCATAAATATATGGATACTTTATTGAAAACATTCGATCAAAGCTGATGACTAATAAACTCATTTTCATCGTGTGACCACATACAAAATAAGTTACTCGCGAGATATCACATATCCAATGGTCAACCTCCTCTGAGTTGATAAGTTTCTTGTATATATAGATTGGAGCTGCAGTCATACCCTGTATTGCTGATGCACATAAGAAACCTGCGATGGGAAGGTTAGAAGGTATTCTTCTTAGCTTTCTATCAAGAATAATGATTGCGATTGTAAGAATGTTAAATCCTGTTAATGGAAGTGCTACACCGATAAAAATTAGTATTGCAAATCCATCAGCCATATTGATAACTTTGCTAGTTAGGTAAGAGCAGGAATGATGATCTTGTATAGTAACTTTATATGTATTAATGCAATTTAACACCGGGCTTTTGTGGCCATATATAGTGATAATTGACGTCACTAAAAGGTTAAAAAAATATGAAGACATATATTACTATTAAATTACAAACTTTACATCAAAGGTTTGAGTCAACACAACACCAGTATGTGTTTTTTGAAAATCACAGATAACGCAAATGACGTTGAAGAAAACTTATCAACGTCAACACTGTGCTTTTTTTTTTTTTGGGGGGGGGGGGGGCTAAAATAGCCCTTCCTCCCCTCTTCTCTAAAACATCTGGTGAAACCATGCTGTAGTGATAAAACTTTTAAAACTTTTTACCAAAATGTTTTCAGGCAAAAATAAGAAGAAAATATATTTTTTACGACCTATCAAAAATATGATTTTTAGGGTAAAATTATCAATAGTTCCCTGATATTTCTATTTTGAAACTGATTCGAGATAAATTGTAGTACAATTCCCGAAAGTTCTAGTCATAGCCATTCTTAAAAAAGTTACAAAAAAATATACAAGGGTGGGGGGAAGGCGGTGGTTAAAATAGCTCCCCACCTTCTCCTATCCGGCACGTATATGGTTAAAACATATCGATGCAAAGGGAGCAATTTGTCCCTGAATTAAAATTGGTCACGATGTGAAGCAATGGCGAGTACAACTTCATAAACAATATATTTAATGCGATATATTAGATATATTTAATACGATGTTGCTGTCATAAAACAATGAAAACAAGGCGTTCGGTGCTCAAAGTAGAACTTGTTACAATGCAATAACTTCGTTCTTGCTAGGTGACATCTGTCATTGTAAAACATAATTTATACGGAAGTATACGAGACCGTAATATATAGTCTAATACAGCAGACTAAAACCTGTCCACACAGTAAAAATGCTGCTAAAATAAAAATTTTCCCATTAGAAATGAAAATTACTATACCGTAATGCATCGATTAAACGCCCCCTCAATTAAACGCCTCCTCGAATAAGCGCTCCCCCCTTTTCCACAAAAAGTTCAATAAACGCCCCCCTCGAATAAGCGCCCATGTAGAAATTTGAAAATTATTTACGCATTTGACTATTTTTTTTAAAAATAATTAGTGAACTCGAAAATACATAGATAGTTTTTTTGCTATTAGATGAGAATTCAGATGATTAAGAAAAGAGGAAACAATACAATATGAGCACAATATCATTGTGGTGTTCATTCTATTTTCTCAAATAAGCGTTGAGGATCAAAATTTAAATAAGCACACGGACGTTTAATCGATGCATTACGATAACTATATCTCGTATATACCATGGTGAATTTATTTAATACTGTAACTCCATACCTTTGCGTCTATTTCACAATCGAAAACTACAACATTACTAATCGTTCTTATAAACTACAAGAAACGGATCCACTACGAATTAATACGAACACGTTTTATCCCTTTCCTAGATAAATGATAATAGATTCTCTGGTTTACCACTTATGTATTAGTCCTAATTAAATTCACGAGGCTTGTTTATCATAGTTCTTTTGTTATTTCCCAGTAAAATCACTTATCAAAATGACGTACATGTAAGAAAGATTTTCGGCTTTTCTCATTTTGGATTTGTAATTCTAAAATCTACTAGACTGGTTTTCTCGTTTCTTTTTATATCCTTAAAGAAGTTCATTATGGGGCGGATAGAAAATTGACATGCTTATTAGACAGGAATGAAACATAAGAATATTAGACGTGTATCATTGGCAGCTTGGATGGCCTTTATGAGCATTTCATGACCTTCTCGACGGCTGGAGGTGTGGAACCACTGCATGAAATCTTTCCTCATTTTTTATTTTGTGGGAAGTTCAAATTTCGTCACATTTCCGCACTAATGGAAAGTTGAAAATTAATTAGTGCGTAAGTGATAGAGCATAACGACACCTTTCTAAATGACACCTTTGGGAATGCAATATAATGGCTACATTTAAATCTTTTGAATGTGATTGACTCTTATTTTAAAATATACAACGGTTTCTCACGATTTATATAAGCACTGAAATGTCTTTGTGATAACAAACAACACAGTGATATCGTTCTACGCTTAAAAGAAAAGAATTATATTTAAATCGTTGGTAAGTAGCTACTGTATTTTTTCTTTAAACTTTATTTAACTTGCCTGGCGGAATTTCTATAAATCTTACTTAATTTTGACTAACTTTACATTTAGAAATAGTATGGTAGAGAAACACAGACGTTGAAAGTGATATACTATCGTTATGATCGGTTATGAAGTAATAAATAAAAAAAATATACTGGATCTGCAAAGATAATACACGCTACTGTTCAAATCATACATTTGATAATATCTACAGAATAAGTAACGAATGCGAAAAAAGAAGATAATCCGTTGGTAGAAGTTAATGGCACATAATATGTAATGTCAATTGTTACCAATCTTCTTTTCGCATTCGCAGCAAACCTTTTTCAAAGCAACCTTAACCTTATTTAGTATGGATTTAGCGCAAAAAATGCTTTCATAAACGATGATATAATAACAGTAAATTGACAACAATTAAGGAATTGTTATAGTTTGGATTGTTCCTTTAATAACAATGGTGTGCTTGCGGATAAGAAACATTTCTTATTCGCCAGTCTCTTATATTTACCCTTATCTGAATTTTATAGCATCATCTTTTCTTCACGATGTCTCGGTGAAATTTATTTACTGAAAAATAAGAAAGTCAAAGGAAGATATTCTATTGGCAGAAGTTGTTATCACACGGCGTGTGACGACACTTTCTACCAATGTAATTTCTACTTTAGAATTTTCTCGCCTGGCGAAAATCAACCTATATGGTTGGAACTTTATATATAGTCGTTTATACCATATACTTATAATAATTTTTCAACATGCAGATAAATACGAACACTATAAACATGTGGCCCACCTGTGTCCACATCTGTTGGATAAATAAAAATATATTCGTAATTAACGAATAATGAAGTAGGAAGAGAATTATACTGTGTTGGGTTGGAAATATGTGTATAACATTTTTCTATGTGAGTCGGAATACGAAGTTAAATCAACAGAATATAAAAGGGACAGTGATTCCAATTTGAATCGCGATTAATACAGGTAAGAAGAACGTATTGTTTTTTTCCAGCATTCTGCAGACCAATGTCTGATGTGGTTGATAACGTCAAAACAGGTGCCAGTGATGATATCGAGTCAAATCTTTGATGCCAATGTGTTTGAGGTATTATGTAAGAGTGTTATGTTTCATGCCATAAGCATTAGTGGTTCGAAAATAAAAGGCCGCGGTCACTTTGCGCCCCCTCCCCTCTACTGATATAGAGGCCAAATAAGCCCTGTTTAATAAGGTTATTTATAAAATTTAAATCTTGTAAACAAATATACATATACGTCATAACTATTGAATAAAAAATAAAATTATTGAAACGTATTTTTAAAAAAATATTCCCACTCTCAAATCGTTTTCTTCTTCTCCAACCAATACCTGCATTTGTGCCATCTTTATTGGAATAACTTTTTTACATTTTCATGTTTTTCTTGGTTTTTGGAATTTCTGAGTTTCTTGATTGTAAAGAAGCTTTATTAATTTATTATTATCGTTTGAAGGTATATATTATAGATATAGGCGTCACAGACGTTTACAAGAAGTAAAAATTGAGACAAAAGGTTTTGAGCTAGCTATTCAAATTCTTTAGAAATTTATATTGCTTAAGAAGTTGGTAAATCAGTAAACATCTATTATGTTGCTTTCAAAAGAAATTCTCGTAACTTCAAAGTTAAAAATTTATCTTAGATAGGCCATATCTCGAAATATCACTAAAAAGAATTATGTACACAGACGAAACATCGACAAGTTTTTATTTTACTTTAAAAATTAAGATCGTTAAATTATCTAAAATCATATCCCTCGCCTGTTTATTTAAATTCTGCATTGGAAATTTATCGCGCCGTAAAGACATGAGAAAAAGCTAGTATAACTTTAAAACGTTATCATAGGAATTCTACAACATTAGAAACGATGGCGTGGGAAGCTGTTATAGATATTGTGATGCAGATTAAGATGGTGGATGGTGTAAACAATAATCGTTTTTAATTTTCTTATTCGTCCACATAATTCTTTGGTGTGAGACATGGCAAAACTTCAAAAAACAGCTACATTTCCACAAATTATATTTCAAGAAAATAAAGGAAGTAGAAATAGGTAGACGAAGGAAAAATGATTTAAAATATATTTTGCTCACAATTCGCATTGTAATTATAACACTTATGTTAGGCTTACCGTATCCTTAAACCAACTGATTCGATTATATGTTAGTTTACAATAATGCACGTTTAACAACGTTAGAAAGATATTCTTAAAAAAAGCGAACAAAATAAAAACTAGAATCCCCTGGGTTTGAAAAATCACACATTTGGCACTTAAGTATGAACTAGACGCATCCTTGCGTGAACAATCTCGCTTTCAATGCATACTGTCATATAAAGTCGTTTATACAACCATATCAGTTTAGCTAGCCTGTTTCACATGTTTTATCTGTGATGAGAGGAAGATGCTAAATCTAGCGCTCTCTCCTTCGCGCTAAAACCAATAGGACTTCCAGAGAATACTAAATAAAATCCCTGTGGTAGAGACTCCTAGTATTATTTAAATGATAACGATAATTGATTTGATAATAATATGTATTGTTTATATGATCTTGTTTCATTCAATTGTTATACAGAATATAATAGATCAGTTTTTTTTGCAAAAAAAATATTATCATTTGATGAATAATTATTTGCTGTGAAGACGAAAAGTGTAAAGAAAATAAAAAACGCGAAAACATTTTAAAAACATGTGATTATATTTTCAGAATTTAACTTAAAAGTAGACTTACGTGTTAAAAACATACACATGCAAAAAGATCTGTAGCTTCCTAAGATACAGTACATACCTTTTTTTGTTATAGCTACAACCCCTCACTTAAATTATGAGACGTTTTTGAATTTTAGCAAGCAATATACACCAAAAGCAAAACGCAAGTGCTGAAAATGACCGCTAGACGTCCCTTGGGGTTTATCCCAAGGGTTTATCCAAGTAGACTTA
>JAULBZ010006540.1:0-12298 GCA_032360805.1 Neoturris breviconis | reverse complement strand
TTTTTTTTTTTGGGGGACATTTTTTTGGGCGCCCATAGCGTTCCAACGCTATCAAAACACCCCTGGATATTGGGCTGGTAACATACATAACAGTGATATGGGTTTTATTAGTTTTAAGAGTATAGATGCATTAGTAACAAATTGATACTTTTGTATCTTTCTCTTATTTTTTATCAAAATTTTTACTGTACATGTGACCGTGATCGTGATCAGTGAATTTTGAGTCGTTACATAGAATATTTATAACATAGATTGAATCTCTTGAAACAGGATGCATAGTTTTTGTAATATTTAGATCTAAAATATAGGATAATCTTATCATGAGCACTACTTTTGACTAAAATAAGAGGTCGTATTAGGTCAGTTCAAATTGCCACACATACCAATACAAACTAGCATCTTTTCCAATGCAATACCTTCATGGAAGTGAAGTCATTCGTCATATTTTGGTCAATTGAATTCCAAGGTCAATACAATGCAATGGTTTCCCACCAAGGAAGTGGAGAGAGGTAACAGATGATAGTGTAATCTTGTATTATATACTCTTCCCCTCTAAAACAGTAAAGTCATATAGGTAATCTGATTTTAAATAATAGCTTTGGCATAATACATTATTACATCAGTAGCTTTGAATATGGTTTATATTCACTCACCTTTTTCAGACATGTATTCAACAAAATATGAAATACTTGTCCATATGAAGCCATGTTCAAAGGCAACTGACGTAAATGAGATATCACCATACGGAAGTAAGACTAATGCTGCTCATGAAAAGAAAAGGGATGGATGCTTTTCTTTGGATACATGTTCATAATTTTGGTCATATTGCTTCATATTAGAAGCTAGATTATCTCCAATAAATTTGTCACGTAATTGTACCTTCCTACATTTTGGACTGTGATTTTGAGTGCTTGTTCAATTAAAATATCAAAGAGTAGCAATGTTGAGTAATAATTTATTTGTTCATTTATTAATTATAAAATCAATTAACATGTCAGGGTTGTCAATACCAGTTAATGTATTTATGGGTATTTATGGTTCAATACCAGTTAATGTGTTTATGATTTAATCTAGGTAACATGAGAATAACATAGTTCATGCAATGGGAAAGATTGAAATCATGGCAGACAAACCTGTAACACAAAGAGTACCATTCAACCATAAGAATAAGATAGGTAATACTATATTTGAAAAGATATGATACTTATAAAGTAAATGTTACTAGAATAATGGATTGCTAATTTTCAGGAAGAGATGGGTATACCTAAGTATTCTCTAATCTATCAACTTAATGATTGTGAAAAGATTAATATTATTTACATTGCTATATTCAGGAAAACCAACAAGAGTTCTAAAGCCCATAAAGGATATAAGAACACACAAGCCAATGAAGATACTACTTACTAATAAAACACCCAAAAGCACTACAAAGCTTTCAAACAAAGCCCAAAGGTTAAATTTACATGGCAAAAGTAATTATACAGGTTTAAAAGAACCTGCAAAAATTCAATTTGATACCACTAAAACGAAAAAAGTTGACATTATTCAGAAGAAGAAACTTATATCCTCAAGAACAGAAAGCACAGTACCAAGGTATCTAAATTATAATCTTATTTACTCCGAGGTTTTGAATAAGTGGGTGGTAATTGCTGTGTCAATGATTGCTGTTGACTAAATTTATCTCTTTGCGCGAATGATTAACCGACTTTTTTCATAAAATATAAATAAAAAACGTAAATACGCCAACCATTTATTTATTTTGAATTGAGTTAATGTGGAATAGTCAAATTGAAAAACCCCATTGAGAGAAACTTGTTTAAAGTCAGCAGTAACAATGGTAGAACTGGGTTAAAAGCCTTGTTCTAGCGTTTTCAATGCGAACTTTGAACAAGTTTTCGCCAAGTAGAAAGTTAAGTCGCTGTTCACTATAATATTCTGTTAACTAAACAAAGTGCTTGAAAATAACAGCAATACGATGTTAATATGCAACAATACTAATGTCAAATGCCTGACATGGGTCATTATTGAACAGCTGAGGCAATTTTCCAGTATTTTTCAGAGAAAACGTTGTTCTAGCATCTTTACTGCGGAATTTGAACAAGTTTTTGCTTGTTGGGATATAAACGAACAACGTATGCGTATTTAAAAATAATGTTATGGATTTCGACCCTACGTGGGAATCTGCCGCCCATGCAGTTTTTTTAAAATAACTTTTTTGTGCATACTAAACTCTTGAAACTTGGTCACATTTTAGTATAAACCTATTTCACATTTTTTTTGGAAATATTTGATGCCATAGTATAATCTTTAAAGAATATGGTCATTTCTCAAAACCACCAAATTGCCTATTAAATCCTTATAAAAGTAACAAAAATACAATTGGCAATAACTCATTTAATATTTATGCCATTTACTTGTATTTTTGCTAACTTTGGCTCGTTGAAGAAACTACATGTTATTATTATTATTAAAACCCTGAAGATATGTTAAAAACATGTTCCCTTTCAAACTGTAAACAGAAAAGTTATTGGTTTCCAAAGATAACACACTTTGACATCACACATCGAATAAACCTCTCAAAAGCCAAGCATACATTGATGATAAGCAAGCCCCATGTGTTTGAAACTACTAGGCACAATTAATGCAAATTTTAAAACTTAGGAGTTGCACACAGATCTTATAATTCTTGATTTTTGCATTACCCCAATTTAATCTAAACATGTGAGTTTTGATATTGATATTGAAGAAATCAATTATAAGCTATTTAAGCTATGGTACTTTACCGCAATGCGTGTATAGTAGTGTATATAATAGTTCTAAGTATACAGTATGCATATAAAGTGTTTATATCTATTTGCATTAAATATCTATTTATATTGTATATATACATAGGAATCATTACTTTCATCTTCAATGGTTAATTCTGGTAAGAATAAACTTCTCTTTGTTTTTTCCAGAAATAACTGTAAAAAGAATATCAAGGTACCAAATCCGATTATGAGCACAGGGTTCATAATAGACTGACATTCCAAATGATTGTCTCTCGTGATTTCTAGCGCATTTAAAATAGCTTTGCTAACAAAACGGAATCTTCAATCCCATCTTTATTCCATGGCCTTGAAGTTCTTACATCTTCTAAAGATAAAGCCTTTAGTAATAACTCAACTCTTGATGATTATGAACATCATCTGTCTGAATTTCCGCTTAGGACAAACTTTGTGATAACTTTGATGTCACTTCTAAAAAGGTTGCTGCTGTGATTGTTGGGCTTGGTCCTTCAAAGGTCACTGGTCCTGAATGTATTCCTCTTATCGTTCTTTAGAAATGTTATCCTGAACTTTTTCCAATTCTCTCCAAATTGTATGTCAAGTGTGTTGCTGAGTCTTGTTATCCCTCTTGCTGGAAATTTCCTCATTTCTGTTTTCAAAAACTTTGGTGAGAAATCCGATCCCTGCGATTATCGTCCTGTAAGTCTTCTACCTATCATTATCAAAGTTTTTTATCTCTTATTAACAGATCTTTGGTTAATTACCTGGATTTTCTCAATCTTTTCTCAGATTTTTAGTACGGTTTTTGTTCTGGTAGAGCAACTCCAGATGTTTTAACTGTTATCAGTGAGCGCATTTATCGTGCTTTGGCATGGCATGTTGGTGTTTCTGGTCCCTTATTAGAGATAATTAAATATTTCCTCTCAAATCAAAGAGTTGTCCTCGATGCTCACTTAATGTTGGTGCTCTTTAAGACTCAATCTTTTGTCCTACACTTTTTCTTATCTTTATTAACGACCTTCTTGACAACATCTTAAACAAATTGGCTATCTATGCTGATGACACAACAGTATATTCAAGACCAACAAGAGCTCTATTGGCCTGAAGATTTGCGCGCTTTGGAGCTATTATTCTTTCTTGGAAATAATGTACTAATTTCTTAGAATATATTTCCCTTTATATAATAACTGATTCTCAATTCCCATATCTTAAGATATGGGAATGTTTTTAAACACCCTAAGTCGATCCATAACAGTTTTTCCTATAAATATTTTTTTGTTGAAATTGCTGGACCTGATGTTTTATTAAACTTACAGTCTTTATCTCATAGTCGCAATGCTGCTTCACTGTCCTTATTTTATAAGTACTTCCATGGCAGTTGTTCTGATGAATTGAAGTCTTCGATCCCTGCTGTAAAGTCTTTTTTTCATAAGACTAGATTTTCAGGTAATGCTCATCCTTTTACTGCTCAGTCACTTTTTTGTCACAAAGATTTCTATTTGACTAATTTCTTTCATCTTACACTGACGTGTGGAATTCCATTATCTTGATTTCCACTTTCTATGATCTTTAAAAATTTAGGTGTATTGTTAATTCTCATATTACATCTTTGTGAACTGTGTTTTTTGTAGCTTTCTGCAAGTAGTGACCTTGATGCTTTGCAGAGAGTGACTTATTTAAAAAAATAAAACAGTATGTTAATAAGCAAATCGCATAACATAGTAAACAATGCTCTATGGTTTGTGTGAAATTCTCTATGATTTGCTACATTATAAATCAAATAACTCCCTAGCAGGGCTTATTCAAGGGTGGGAGATTTTTTCACCAAAATCTCGTCTGTTGTGGGGGCTTAATCGAGGTGGGGGCTGATTTCATGTTGGGGGCTAAATCGATGCATTACGGAACAGTAGAATTGTAATTGATTGTTAACTTGTTGAGTGTCCTCAAATAATTATTTCTTAATACCAATTTTATAATTTGTTGATCTACAGGCTTTTTTGATAAAAAAACAGGGTCGGTCAGTCGGTCGGCAAAATAAAAATACTAATACTCCGAAAAATTTGCATCGTTTTATTGGGAGGGGACGCCTAAACCTGTGAACCCTAAATACAGGATCTCGTGGTCTTAGTTGCAGCCAACGTAAACGCAAACAAAATAACGTACATGAATCTTTGTTCGCGAAAATGCAAACACTGGGCAAATAAATGTCAAGGTTATCATCATATTTTTTCCACAAAAAACAACAAACATTTGTTATGCTGCCATTGTTGATAAAAATAATTGTATGCTGATCTCTGTTGCAGATGCTATAACATATGCAATACAATGAATGAGCCTAAAGTCCATTTTCCACTTCAGAAAATCTTATGCAGAAGGGAAATCGCCAGTGGACAAAAACTTGTTCAAAGTCAGCAAAATAACGTTAGAACAAGGTTCAGTGAACATTGTTCTAACGTTATTCTAATGACTTTGAACAGGTATTTGCCGAATGGGAGCATTAGAAGACGAGCTTGTTGCCAACGGTATTTTTTCCACAAGAAAACGGGACATATAAAGATAAACTATCGATTTCCAAGTCATTTTAACCAAGAAAACGGGACACATAAGACGAACTATCGATTTTTAAGTCATTTTAATGAAGAGGACGGGACAACTATGTACTAGGCAAACTAAGGGGAAAATTATCTTAGTTGTAAGTCATTACGACACTTTTTACATGCATGTGAATTGTTTTTGCCAAAAACAGGGTCGGTCAGACCTGTAGATGAACAAATTAAATTGGCCTTAGGTCTTGGTTCTCAAATAATTATTTTATACGGAACTACACTTTTTTTTTTATAAGAACAAATCAAACTCTTGTTAGATCGTTGTTCTTAATTTTTCTTCAATTTGAGCCTCAAATGTTCTTAATTATTTTCTCACTTGTCTGGTCAACAAATAAAAACATCCCAATATAAACAGATAAAGTCTTAGTAAGAAAAGAAAACAAAGAAAATGGGTTAAGAATACACACTCGTGGGGTAACACTCTGGCTAGCACTCTGGCTAGCTTACCATCTTACTGCCTTTTGTAATAACTTTTGCTTGGTTTGGCGGGCTACTTTCAATACCATAATCTTTGATTTTGTATTTTTTAATACAAACTTTTGGTTGCAAAAATAATAACTTTTTCTCTTCTTTTGTCCCCTTTTGTGAAAGTTATGCTGCATATATTTTTTAAATAGCTCTACAGGGAAAGTTTCTTCCCGCGAAACACAAAGATTTTTCAAGTTTTTTCTCAGTTGTGACATTAAAGTAACATCCTTCTGCATAATTTTTATATTTCTACCAAAATAATTGCTTTTCTTTCAAAATATTTTGAGATTTACCTCAAATTATTTTATGTAGGACAAGATGTAATTTTAGACAAAGGTCGTTTATTATTCATAACCAATTTTTTATTTAGAAAAACCAATCAGATGAAAGTTAATTTGTTGGAGCCCACAAAGCCATCTTTAACACGAAGGTAAAATCATATCAGAAACATTTGATATCAAATGGGGAGGAGTGTTTTCAGCCCACCAAAAGAAGTTTAGAAAGTTTTATTCATAGAAGTTTTATTGCTATCATTTTTCGGCGGCCTGCTTTACTTAATAAATCATGTTTCTGAAGTGCTACCATTTTGTATCAACGTGTGAGGTGATATTTTGGAAGGACTTGCCAAAAGTTATTCACTTTCATTCACTCGGGTCCATCCGATTGTTTGTGCAAAAATGTGTCAAAATTAGCTCTTTGTGAAACAGACCTTAACCCTATTAGTACTGGGCTTTTTAGGGCTCTGTAACACTGGAGGATTAAAATTCAAAAAAATCTAATAAAACAGATTCTTAATGTGTACAGAGATACTGATCAGAAGTTGATATAAAGCTCATATTTTCAGCACATGTGTGTTATAGATTTTTACTAAATGCTGGAAAGTTTCAGCACGATAGCTATAGTGGTTAAAAAGTACAATATGGTAGGGGGGATCTGCCTACCAGTATTAATAGGGTTGATCAATCTATCAGTAGTGAAGATTTTGTGGTTGATGGGTATACATCTTAATCGTAAAGACTTTCATGTACATATGCATGGAGTTGGTCTGCATGTTCGTAATAACTTACCAATAGTTTGTGAACCTTCCTTTGAAGATTATAAGGAATCTTTTATGTGCTATCATATCTTACTTCTTCACTTTACTAGCTACATTTTCTTTCTTTATCGATCTCCTTCATCCTAGTGTTGCAAGTATATTTGTCTTTGGTGACTTTAACGGCCATTTCTCTGATTTGCTGACTTATTTTAACAATACCAACTTGTCTGGAAATGATGTTTATAATTTCTCCTTGTCCCAATTATTAACATCAATTTTCATACTCGCTTTCCTGATCATGATGATCAATCATCCTCTTTACTTGAACCTTTTTCTATCTTCTAACCCGAATTTCAGTTCTAAGGCTTCTCAACAATTACTATTTATTTGATCTGAAACTTTACTAACCAATAAGATCATGATATCCTAATGCCATGTAAAGTTTTGTTGTTTTTCCTTGATATTAAATCTCACTACTCTCCTCCACAGTGACCTGATATAATTTTACTTTAAAAAAGGTGTTCCATATTTATTTGACCGGAAACTTTACCATCTGTAGTTCTGAGAAAATTTCATATAATTATTATGAAATCCCTTGAATAATGGAATCTCTTTCAGAAACTCGAAACAGAATTTCATTGAGAATTTCACACAGTGAAATAATGCTGCCAAACCTTTCAAAAGCTTGACATAAATAGGGTTAGGTTAAAGCATAAGTTATAAATCTTTTACTACACTCGGCATTGGTTATTATCTATAGTGTTGACCCTTACTACATTTAGAGTTACTACATTTAGCATTGATGTTTACTACATATAGTGAAGTTACTGCATATAACAGAGTTACTAGAGATGACAACACAACTAATGTTGTGTTTGATATGCAGATTTTTGTTATAGTTACTAAAAATGAAATATCCTGCTTAGATTAAGGGTTTCCAATTCAATTCTATGCTTGGTTTAATTTTTATTTTGTTTTTAGGCAAGAGCTAGAGCTATGGAGAGCAGAGAAAGGGTAATTATTTTCTGCATTTTTAGCCCACCAAACGAAACAAAGTTTGGATGGGCTGTTGCTATCACTTAGTGTCAGCGGCGTCAGTGTTGGCATCCCACTTTTCTTAATAGACCATGTTTCCAAAGTGCTAGCATTTTAAAATTTAGTACCAGCAATTGGGGCAATATTTTAAAAGCGCTTGCCAAAAAAACTTATGAGACTGCTGGCCAATTTTGTTTCAATTTCGTCAATTTGTGACCGAGTATTGGCGAAAAAGGTATTTTTTTCAAATGTGAAGGCTTTGGTTTACATTCACCAAAACGATCAATTTATGATTTTTGTTGACTTAAAAATTGTTTGATTTTTTTCACTGTTTATGAGGATTTGACCAGAATCACATATGATAAAATAAATTTTCAATGAATTATTTTTGGCAGTCATTTTGTATTTTGTAGCTTAGGTTTAACTTTCACTTGGTTTGGTGGGCTACTCTCAACCGTACCTTTGATTATTTTTTGCTGATCTGATTTTTTGCTGATCTAGTATAGATGTTTCATATCAGAAAAGAAAGTTTATACTTATATTAAAATTTAAATTAATGTATTTATTAGCTCACTGACCTACATTTCAGTACAGGGTACGAATTAAGGGGTCGCACTTCACATTTTGCGAACCATTAACAACTTTTTCTATTAAGCAAATTAAGTTCCATAATTTGAACCTTGCACTATTTAGGGGTGTAGAATCAAAATGTTTTCTCAAATAATTATTTTTAACAAAAAATAAGCTGAATTTTTTTCTTTATCTTAATATTGCGCATGTACTGTACTTTTGACTGTGGAAATTATTCTTATTGTAGGAGAAATAAGAAAGAGAACTGTCATCCTTTGCTATCACGAAAACGAGCATTGGCAAAAGTTGTTACTAGTCCGTCATTCAACCCGGTTGAGCAAAAGAAGATTCCTTTAAAGAATCAAAGACGACACTCGATTGCACCTGTTGCCAGAGAATTCCCTGTAAAGACTGTAGGCAAGAAATGCCGACGTAAAACAGTGTCTAATGTATGTCAACGACAACCCATGAGTACTAAATGTACATTACTTAGCCCTGTAATAGAAAGAACTCCATGGAAAAATAAAACAATAAGTATAAGGTATAAACTGTTTTGTTTTATATTTGAAAAAAGGGTCATGCCAAAATGCTTAAGCAATAATAATTGTTTTATGTATATATTATAATGTAGGGTATATTGTTTGTTTTACGTAGTAATATTTTCATAATAGTTTATACATGATAATTTGGTATAGAAATGTATAGTCAATTTTCAATAATTTTCATTCGTCTTCTTTCAATATTATCCTTTTGATATCTACTTCTATATATTTTGATTTGGTCAAAATTTGTTATTTGCAGCCAATGTAATCTGATGTGGGTGCATATGCAAGAGATATAACAATGTTTTTTTATTTTATAATTTCTTATTGTTAATGCATTGCAATTTATTTATGTAGGCAAAGATTAGATATGTGGTTGGAGTCTAAAGGGTAAAGTATTATCTTATAGTCTTATAGTTAGATGGTTAGAACAGTAGGTTTTGATAAATAATTTGTAGACCGTCCATGAAGCAAATTATTGCAGATGATAGATCGTAACCATAGTGCAATGTTATTAATTTTATTTGTTTGATGTTTGATTAGGGGAGAGGACTACAACCTCAAAAAACACACCAAAATACTTCTTTCTTCAATACCTTATGTACGCCAGACTTACCTTACTGGAGAGAAGAAAAAATCAGCAGCAAAAAGTCTATATGTTGTGTTGTATATTTCTTATAGATTTCAGTAGCATAGATTTTGTCACATAAAAACATGTTCAATATATTTCCATATACGTTTTCAAAAATATTTCTTTCTTATTACACCTTTAGTGTGGTTTTTATCCTTTAATGCAGTTGTTATACTGCTCTGATACCCCACTTGTGTGGATGTTATATTCCTCTGATACCCTACTTGTGTGGATGTTATACACCTCTGATACTCCCTTGTGTGATCTGTATACTCCTCTAATACCCTCTTGTGTGATTGTTTTAGAAAAACACCTCATGCCACTCCACGTCCACAGAAAACAAATTGTAAATATACAAAGAGTCCACATCCATCACATGCTACGAAAATTATAAAAGAAATTTCACCGAAAATTCCTGAAGATTTGAATACAACATTTACTATAGAAGATGATTCAGAAGATTGCTCAATTCCACAACTCTTACAAGATAAGTCAGAAATCACGAAAGAAAAATTAAATAAATTGCTTGAAAAACTTGCACAGGTATTATCCAATTTAATTGCTCAGGAGTTCAATCGGTCAATACAAAAAAATATTGTCTACGAAAAAGTGCAATCGTAGTCAATATTCTTGTAATCCATTGTTTTCATTTCATCCACAGACTTCTATATAGTCCTGAAGCTAAGCTCAAACATCAGTCCTCCATAGTATTATCAAAATCACTTCTCCATGGTAATTATTTGCTGTAATCTCGACCACTGATAATTGACTGAATGTTCCAACAATGTACCTTTTATATTGACAATATTGCATCTGATTTTCAGGAAATTAATGGTGAAGAAGTACAATCAGATCTTGATGAACTTATCCACCAAACTCCTAATGTTGTTCATTATGCAGATTACTGGATATGTCGAGCAAGACTTGCAGCACAACAGAATGATGTTCAACGAGTCGTATGCCTATTGGAGCAAGCCTACACTTTTGATGCAAAGGTCAGTTAGCATCTCAAAAAAGTGTTTTTCAATGTTTTGTTACTTAGAGTACCTCTGATTTTTTTACTTAGATTTTCTAAAACTTGTAAAAAGTGTGTGTAAACTTAAAATTGCATATAGGTGGTTTAATATTTCTGTATTCAGCCCGAAGAAAAGATAAAGGAAGAAATTTGTTCGTTCCTTGAAAACATAGAAGCAGCAGATAATAATAATGGTAATAGTTCTTTTTCACCAATGATTGGATGGGCTATTACTATCACTTTGTGGCATTGGTGGCATCCCACTTTTCTTATTAGACCATGTACCTGAAGCGCTACTATTTTGAAATTTAGTAACAGAATGCGAGGTAATATTTTAAAAGGGTTTGCTAATTGTTTTTCTATTTTGACCACTCGGTCCCACGTTTTTGGCAAAAAGGGCCCAAATTGCATTTTTGGTCCAATGGACCAAAATGGCATGGTATACCATCCTGAAATCTTGTATTGGCATTCTAACCAATACTCTATTTTTTTTGGTTTTGTCAACTCTAAACTGATTATTGGCGAAAAAGAGAGTTTTTCAAAAGTGGAGACTTCTATAAGGTTTTGATCATATTCACAAATATTATATTGAAAGTTAAATAGTTAACTTTGAAATTTCACTATTTATTTATTTTAATAACAGTGGATGACAACCACCTTTTATTAGATAGTTTATTAAGTCGTAACTTTTATAAGACCATGATAAAATAGAACGGACGCGCGCGTTTTTTTTTTTGAAAAGTAAAACAGATGGGCTTTAATTTTATGTGTTTTTTTTGTTCGTTTAGTTCCTTGTTCAAAATTTGTGTATAGCTGTTTTTTACAATGTGTTTTAGAAGGAACTCTGGAATTCTGTTGCGCTGTGTTTTAGCAGGTAGACAAGTGGGGATGTTAAATCGTGAACCCCTAATATACAAGGTGAAATAATTATGCTTCAAATGAAGAAAGAACGAGAGAAAAGAATTAGGAGTTAGAAAAATAGCTTTATGCGGCAAAAAGTTGAAAAAATCGTTACATGCGGTACAAAAAGCAAGCAATTTTATCACGGCCTAAGTAAAGTTAAAATAGATACATGGTTAGCATATATACATAATACTGCTACATTTAAACAAAAGTTTGATGGGCTATTGCTATCACTTTGTTTCGATTTTGTCAATTTTCTAATGATTTTCTCATGATTTTTGTTGATTTAGAAATTTTTTGAATTCAGTTAATAAGGATCTGACCAGTGTCACATTTGGACTTAGAAATATTTTGAAAATTAACCTTTCTGTAAGGCTTCGACCATGAATCTTTTTTTGGCAGCCATTTTGTTGCATTTTGGGGAAGCCCTCTCCTCAACCTTTTGAGATGATAACAAATATAAAAAATAATTTTTAACATTTCAAGAATTGAAGTCTCTATTTTAATTTTGGGAAGCTGCCTTCTTCAATTTTGAAATAAATATTAATGTGTATTCACTTAGGGCCATTTAATTGCCATCATGAGTATAGCTGTTTATAACATTATTAATTTAAATTAGAAATATGATGACAATACACAATTCAACGAAGGAAGATTTGTTAATAAAAGAATAAATTGTTTTAATTAATATGTAATCTTCTATTTCATTATTCTTTATTTCTTT
>JAULBZ010006539.1:0-12299 GCA_032360805.1 Neoturris breviconis | reverse complement strand
GTATCACGGACACACAGACAGAAGTAGTGAAAACCAGAAACAGATAATTTACAACCTTACTCAATGGACAAAAAAACTTATTGAAAGTCCGCAGTAAATACGCTAGAACAACGTTGAAAACATTATTCCAGCGTCTCTACTTTGTACTTTGAAGAAGTGTTTGCCCAGCTGATTGAATAAATATCCATACTAGATATGCATCATAAATTTCAAGTTGATTCTAAACTAAATTCATTATTTATGTACCATTTCTTGTAGCATTTAAATTGTGAAATGGTTATCCCAGCGAGAAAAAGCATGTCCAAAGTCCACAGTAAAGACCTTAGAACAACGTTTTCAACGTTAGTCTAGCGTCTTCACTGATTGCTGACTGTTTTCTTCCCAATTGTTATACCTGTTTCTTCGTTAATAAGTCCAGGACAGTAAACTCCACCACTAACAGTACTAAAAAAACCAATTCTGTATGATAGTGAAGTTGGCGGTACATAATAAACATAAAAACCATCACAGTTACGTACAAAAATTTCCTGTTGTTCGCTGGAAAATATTGGTCTATATGTACACAGTGGTGGAGTAGAGAAATGATTACATGCTGGAAAGCTTCCTGGAATAGGGTTGACTTGAAAAGTGAACTGGAATTGTTGAACTGTAGATCGAATAAGACCTAAAAATAGATATACTTTATTAGTAACATATATTTGAATCAGTAGCACAGTATTATTTCAAAAATTCAGCAAGATATACTTTGTTTTTGTAAATTGGGAAGTTTAAAGTCACATAATCACCATACTTTGGTCAAAATTCCAAATAAATAACATGAAAGCTTTTAATGTCAGGAACACATTCTGAAAATTTCATTCTTTAAAGACAACTATTAGTGGAGATACGAGTAATTAAAGTTTTGTGTTTTTTTATGCTAACTGAGTGGCAGCCATATTGTTTGGCTAAACTTCGTCGCTTTTCTGCATGATTACATGAAAATGTAGCTAGTTTTTGATAAAATAATTGCTTATTTGACCCACTTCCTGTTATTTTTAAATGCTGAAATTTTCAGAGTGTGATTAGCACTCTTACAAAATAAGTTGATTATGCGACTTTAAGCAGGTGCTATTTTAATAGATCAATTTTTTGTATTTTATCATGTTTTATACCATACAATAGTTATTCTATGGCGGCATTTGCCGTTTTTTCAAGGAAGGCAAGAAAGAAGAATTTTTTCTTGACGTTCTGACCTCGAAACAAGGTCTTTTTTACGTTGAAAATACAACACGTGTCCATAGAGAAACGTTTTCCTAAAATAAAAGCTTTTAATCTTTTCTTGTGTTTAGAATCTACTCCCTAACAATATTGGCTTAGTTGACGTTATAGAATGTACCCAGTGGGCAAAAACTTATTCATTCAAAGACTGCAGTAAAGACGCTAGAACGTTAAAGACGTTATTTTAGCATCTTTACTGTGGACTTTGAACAAGTTACCCTGTGATTATGATGTCTGTGGTTTGTAAAAAGAAAACATTCCAAAATTTAGGTAGAAATTTGACCTTATTTCATGTGACGTCAATTTCTGCCAATAGAATTTTTGTCTTTTGCACTGAAAATGTTGCATTGTGGAAATTAACTTTAAAACACGGTTTCCATTCAGCGCCTAAGTTCTCTGCGCGGGGTTCTAAAATTGAGAAATTTGATTGGTCAAAAGTTTGGCGTGCGCTCTTGAAAGTTGAAATTTTCAACTTTCAAGCGGAAAAAAAGCAGCCCGCTTGGAAATATGCGCTGAATGAAAACCGGACTTAAATGATAAATTGCATTCATGAATGGATGCCTGTTATGGATGCCAGTGGACCGACTTCCGGATCATAAATTTTAATTCAATTTTAATTTTAATTCAATCTAATAAATTTTGAGTTCGCTGGTATTATAAAAAGACATTTCATTGGTAGTAATTGATGTCACATGGCACAAATGGAATGTCGTCTCTTGGCTTTATTTTTTGCCCTGGGAGAATCAGCCTTTAATCCTATTTGGACCGGCCTTTAGATGGGGTGAAATAGCCAAGGTGTGGGTGGATTTTGCTCTTCCCTCGAGTTCTCAGAGTTGGCCTAACATACAGTCATTAAACTTGGTAGAGTAATAGTACAACATCTAATAAACATTTTGATATACTTATTTCTTTGCTGAAGTCATCAAGATTCACACCTTACTATGATTCTTTTTGAAAAGTGTTCTAAAGCTGAATTTTACATTCTGTTTCGAGATTTAGAACGGTAATAGCTCTCGTGTTTTATAACATATCTTCCGGGTTTTTTTATAAAATGATGTAGTCTAGTCAGAATAGGGCGCCAAAATTAGCAAAAATATTAAAATATCCGTCACAACAAAGCGAAGTCATACTTATAATGTCCACACAAAGATAATGATGCAATTAGTCATTGCTGAAAGTTTGAAGGCTATATGATAAATATTGAATTGAATTTCTGGGAAATTTGAAAGGCGGTTTCGAGGAATGACCAATAAATTCTGAAGATCAGGTGATATGACTATGAAAATTTCCAAAATTGGGTAAATTAGAAAAATACTAAATGTGACAGAGTTTCAAAACTTCAGCGTATACACAAGAAAAGTTATTCGAAAAGAATATGGTACCTTGGCAAAATCAGCCCCCGGCCCAAATGGAATTCGCGCCTAAGGTGCATCAATAATCTAATAGGAACTTTATACCGTCTTCTATTGTTGGATGTTTACCAGATAGAGCATACATTGGTGACAAAAAGTGTTGAATGAATCGTGGACTATAAGGTGTTGACCCACATGGATACCAATTGAACCCATTCTAAAAAATAATAATTAATTATTATCCACATGGGTTTGTTGTATATATTCAAGATCAAAATGGTGCTATCTATTCTTAGTACATTCCAGAAATATAGACCTATTTACCGATACCAACACCATTATGAATTCAGATGTTTTGAAATGCAGGGTAATGTGCCATCGAAAATGCAAAAATCATATTCAAGCAAAACAAAACAAATTGAAAAAAATACAGGCTCTAATGACAGCAACACTTATTCTGAACAAGGATCCTACATCAAAATCGTAACACTAGAGTCTCACATTTCTAAGATATTCAAGGATTATGTACTCTTGTCTTGCTAGGAGACACTGACTGTCATATTGTGAATGATTGTAAAAGAAATCATTAATAATTCTATCTCCAAATATAATACTTACCAAACTAAAACAATCAAGTACCGAACCGTACTGATGTCGTGTTGAAAAAAACTTCTTCCTTCAGTGACTCGGAAAACGTACAAAAACTAGATAACTGTAATTATTTTCCGAATCGCTTCTCTAAACTAAACTGATTTTACTTCTTCTTAAAACAATTTTGAAATAAACATTTATGAATGTTATCAAAGCAGGTTTGGAAATCCTGAGTTAAAAAAAACGAGTTATGGAGCCCGAGTTACGAATATGACGTCACAATTCGAGTTAACTAACTATTCGTTACTCGGTAATTTAAACATAAATATAACATACAAGTTAAGTAACTCGATAATTTTAATAGAAACAAAATTTCCGAGTTATTTAACTCTTAAATTTTATTGAAATAAAATTTCTAAGTTATCTTAAAACTTCTTCAAAACTTATTTTAGAAATATTTATTTCGAATATTTGATATTTTTTGAAGAAAATGATGCTTACGATTAAATTATCATAATTATTAAAAACGATTACTGCGGAAAGGTAAATTGATTCAAATATGATTTCGAATCTGGATGTGATTTTTTTAAATCCAATTCTAAAAATTATGATTTTTGGCCCACTTTTGATCCCAAAACTTAGCTTCTTGTGTTTTGGCTGACACTTTGCTTCTGACTTAGCTTTAGGAAGTTGATTTATAATCCAGAAGTGATTTTTTAAAATCTAGTCCTAAAAATGATTTTGAAGAAAATTTTGGACCCAAAAACTTAAATTTTTGCAGAACATTTGCATTTGAATAACTTGAGTGTCTCACTACATTCTAAAAATGATTTTAGTCCAAATTTAGATATGAATGTTTACTTCCCATCCCGAAAAGCTTAGCAAATGACTCGCCCTCCATATACGAAATAAGGCTCGAAAGTATGTTGTTTACAATGCTGTAATAGGGTTTATTTTGAAAATATCACGCGTAGAAGAAATTGAAGATGAATGAACATACTCTTTTCTTATGTTCAGTTTATAGAGTTACTCTTTCAATAGGTCAACTCGATCAGAGAAAGGATTGGTTCCCTTCCCTGCCTTCGTGGTAGAATCTAACGATAGAGCAGAGTGCCTTCGAGCTGCCTTACTTACTTTTACTTAAACTCGTTCCGTGGGCTTCTTTTCTCTAAATCGGTGAGAATGGTAGCTCTGCGATGGAGATTGACTTTCACCATATTTGTGAAATTACCCCGTGATCACGAAGCTAAGTCAGATTTATTTTCAGTCAAAACAACAACAAAAAGTTAAATTTCAGGATCAAACTAAATTTTAAAAAATCACTGCGGGAATCAAATCATTCTCAGATGCAAATCTTAGGCCAAAATGAAAGAAGTTAAGTTTTTGGATCTATAATCGGTCCAAAAACAATTTTGGAGCTAGATTTAAATAAATTTAAATTTAAATAAATTGTGATTCAAAATCAGCATCATGAGGCTAGGTCAGCCAAAAAAAAGAAGTCTTTTTCGGATTCAGAATTGGCCCAATATTTTTAAAAAATCTATTCGAGATTCCAAATCTTATTGTAATCAATCTTTCTCTAACGTTTTCTCTAATTTTGATAATTTGATCACAAACCTCGTTTTTTTCATAATTGTCAAATATTTGAAAAATAACTTAAAAAAGAAGTTTTGAAAAAGATTTGAGATAATTCGGAAATTCTATTTTAATTAAATCTCCGAATTAAATAACTCGAACATTTTAAATAAATGAAATTGCACGAGTTATTTAACTCGGGAAATTTTATTTCTATTAAAATTCCTGAGTTAAATACCTCAAATATTTTACTTATGTCAAAATTACCTAATTACGAAAATTTAGTTAACTCAGAGTATGGCGTAATATACGTAACTCTGAAGACTGACTGAAACAATTTATTGAGATTTGTCTATGATTTACCATGGATTAACAAGTTATTATGATAAAATCTAAAAACAACCACTACAACAACAGATTTTCCTTTCACTTTATGCCGAGTTTGAAGATCATATACCCAACC
Organism: Neoturris breviconis; assembly: GCA_032360805.1. Classification (NCBI taxonomy): domain Eukaryota; kingdom Metazoa; phylum Cnidaria; class Hydrozoa; order Anthoathecata; family Pandeidae; genus Neoturris; species Neoturris breviconis. The sequence goes on along the minus strand of JAULBZ010006539.1, from coordinate 7,061 downwards.
ATCCTAAAATGCATTACAATAACACTGTAATCATAATAACGTCGCTCTCGGCAAATAAGTCTATTGCGGTTCACTCTAGAACAACATTCCTTTTCCCAGTACATTTCAGTGGTAGTCTATATTAATATTCAAAAATACATGAACACCTTTGGGAATACATTTAAATCTTTTGAATGTGATTGGCTTTTATTTTAAAATATTGTTATAACGGTTTTTCACGATTGATATTTTGTGCAAAAGGCGCTGAAATGTCTTTGTGGTAACAAAAACAGTGATATCTTTCTACGCTTAGAGGAAATGAATTATATTCAAATCGTTCGTAAGTAGCTACTATATTTTTTCTTTAAACTTTTTTTAACTTGCCTGTCTGCATTTCTATAAATCTTGCTTAATTTTGACTAACTTTACATTTAGAAATAACGTATAAACAAACGAAATTAAAAATTACGTCAATATGACCATTGTCAATGATAGACAAAGTATGGGCAAAGAAACACAGACGTTGAAATAAATATGCTATCGTTATTATCGGTTATGAAGTAATAAACAAACAATATATTATGGATCTACAAAGATGATACACGCTACTGTTCAAATTATACATCTAATAATATCTGCAGAATAAGCAAAGGTTCTCATAAAATGGATATGTTATCATGGACAAATATGCATTTTATGTATTGTATATGGGCGTTCTTGGGAGATTTAGTTTATTGTAAATCGTTGTCTTCATAGTGGATCACGCTCGTTCGATATATGCTGGAGCGAGACAACATATAGATCTAAAAAAATACGTCTTTTTGACGTTGATGTGATGCTGCCTGTTCCTTGGGTGTTATCGTAGACATCGTTACAAATATACTTTCCTAATCTTTCAGAATATATACTTTTAATTTTAAGGAAAAGCTTTCAGAACTTTTCCTTGGTGTTTCCCGGAACATTTTTGTGCTCTGATTTTTGCAGAAAACTTGATGATACGGCGGAAATAAAATTTGGTGAATAATACGCGCCACAAGTAGATTTAAAATGCGGAAAACGACCAGGTCAAGTCTCTAGAGATTTATCGTGTAGACTTAAGATTCTTAGATTTTTTTGCAAGCTCGACAAATTATGTAGCCGAATACCCAGGCTCTTGGAACATATTCTATTTTTTTGTCTATTTTGTTTTGCTACCTAAAATTTAAGGCTTTTTATCTGAGTGGAAATTCAAAATTTTTGCTCAAATTTTGTCTTGTCTCAAATTTTTACGTGAGTGCTTCTAGGTAACATTTTTCCATTCTGTTTTCAATTTCAAACAGATAACTTGTTGTTTTTTAAGATTGCAAAATACCGAAATTATCGTCTAAAACCCCGAAAAAAATCCGATTTTTAAAAGTTGTACCAAGTGTACCAAGTTTCATGTCATAAGCATTATAGTGGTTCAGAAATAAAAGGCCTCGGGCACTTTGTGCTCCCCCTGGTTATATAGAGGCCAAAAAAGCCTGGGTTAAGGCGGATTTCTACCAGGTGAATTTATTCGCACGAATTCTAAATGAAACCGTAACGACCGTAAACGAAGCCTGTGACCGCTTGACACGATGCAATGTAATGTAATCGCGCAAACGAAATCGATTAGTGAAAATCCGCTTTGATATCTTTCGTTATGATAATTTCGCTATGATAGGTTAAGCTAAATTACTTACTATTTTTCTGTCTTGTGTTCCAACTTCCTTTATCTCCAACATACGTGTTGCATATACTAGAGGTTTACCTTGTTCTAGCTTTGGTACATTAAATCTAAACCAACGAGGCTTGTGTAGGGAATCACCAGGATAAGAAAATGGTGGACTGAAGGATTGATAAGTAAAAAGCCTGTTTAGTGTGTCCACATTAGCATGATTCTCTGGTCTACATTCATAAGCAACTCCTGAATAGGTGCCTGTTATAAAAGAAAATGGATATATTACCTGTCTATACTCTGAGCACATATTGTGTTTGTCTAAGCCAAGATAGAAGATGCTTCTATTAAGTATCCATATATGTACTTCTTACTTGATTGGTTACTTGGGTACGAAAAACCAATCAAATGCACGTTTGTTGAATACATAATGGTGCAGTCGTTTTTATAATTTTGCAAAAAGCTCAAATATATAGGCAACCTTTACCCTTAACCCGTAAACTTACTATGTTACTGTAAGAGCCAGCAGTAATTAGTAAAATTTAGGTGTCCCTGCTCGCACACGACGACGGATCAACGTCAAAACAACGTTCAAATAAAAAGTGCTTTTATTTTTGTGAATTTTTTACGAAATTTGTAACCATTTTTTCTTTGTGATTTATCCCCTATCCACCAACCTCACCAATGACAAAGGAATCATAAGTAATAAACCAGTTACTAGTATGAAACAAGTTTCTATAGCACTATATGCTTTGAATTTTTACCATAATAATAAGTTGTTTTGACGTTGATCCGACGTCGTGTGCCCATTGGGGTGATACCAACCTGTAATTGACATCACCAGGATAAGCAAAATAAGAAGCATCTTTTGTAACTAAAAACAAAATTGGCATCTACAGGCGTGGGTCGAGTAAAATTGGTATAAAAGTAATTTCCACAGAGTTAAATGAAAAACATTCACCAACGTTTACCAACGTTGAAAAGACGTTGTTTTAACGTCGTAACTTCAACATAACGCCTGAAGATTGGATGTTAAAATGAACCTTTCATGTTTCTACAATTAGTATTTGATTGGTTACTTAGGGAAGGAAAAACCAATCAAATGCACGTTTGTCGAATAAATTTTATTCAACCAGTGGAAAACAACCTCTAATCAACCAGTGTAAACCAACCTTTAATCAACCAGTGGAAACCAACCTTTAATCAACCAGTGGAAACTAACTTTTATAGTTGATTTTGACTAAACAAAAAATTCGCAATGAAAGCCAATATATGAGATGTCATTGGTAGCAATAGTGACGTCAATTTGTAACAAGGGAACGTCTTCTTTAGCTTTCGCAGCAAATTTTTCGGCAAGTGAAACTCAAGATTTACGACATTACATTAATAGATACAACGTATAATCTATAAATATAATCAAATATCCACTGTGGTGAATAAAATGTCATTACAAAGTGGATATGTCGTAATATATATTTGGAAGTACACTTATCTATAAAAAGCGCCCAGGCACATTTCAAAAAAGAGGGAGGCACTTATTCGAGGGGAGCGTAAATTAATATTCTATCTCTAAGGAGGGGGCGCTTATTCGAAGGCGAAACTTATTTGAAGAGCGAGTTTGATCGAAGTGTTAGAGTATATATGTTTTATTTTGCATGGACTCCCTTCTCTCGCAATCTGCGGATAAAAGAAAGAAAAGAAAATGAAACAAGTTAGTGTGCACATATTATTTTGTAACAGCGCCCAGGCGTATTTTCTAACAGTATGTATTTCTTCACTAGTTCCACCCAGCGGACAACATTTTGTTCAACGTCTGCACTAAATACGCTAGAACAACGTTGTTCCAGCGTCTTTACTTCGGACTTTAAATAAATTTCTGCCCAATGGCGAACACGATGTAAATAATAAAATTTCAGCTATTTTGAAATGCAAGAAATCTAAGTGTGAACATAGATCGTACTATTTAGACGAGGATAAAATCTACAAAAGTGAATGCAATAGAAACTCTGCTGGCACACCAAGTCAGATCAACGTTGAAACAGCCTCAAAACGACGTCGTCATTGATATTTTTCGACGTTGGAAGGTCTGCAAATGTTGGTTCATAATAGAAAACATTGACTGAATCGAATTTGGTACTTTTATGAACTAATAAGATTTAAAAAATCAACGTTTGTAGTTTACAAAAAAAGCATCTATGCTTCTTTTGTATCAATTAAGGAATTGAAAAGTTTCGTTCCGCGCGACGCTTTTATAATTTCTCCTTTACGGCATGATTCATAATAGCAAAAATTAACATAAAAGAGAATTCCCAACGGGCACGCGACATCTTATCAAGACGCCGCGGGCCGACAGCCTTACTTGTATGAGGATCCTCGTGTTTGCAAGTTTTAATTCATTTATTTCCATGTGATACATTAACTGTTTCTCTTTTATACCAATGCAAGATTAAGTATAAAATCTTTCATTTCCGTCTTATTTATATCGCATAAAAACAACAAACCTAGCCAGGAAAAACCTGTTCAAAGTCAGCAAAATAACGTTAGAACAACGTTCTTTGTTCTTACTTTATTTTGCTGACTTTGAAGAAGTACTGTCAACAAGCTATTAATCATGATCAAGATCGTTACATATGAAAAAACACTTGAGATTGATTTACACGTGGCGAATAACTCGCTGCGAAAGTCAAAAGAAGACATTCCATTAGTAGAAATTGATGTCACATGTCATTTGAGGTCAATATCTACCAATGGAATGTCTTCTTCGAAGGATCAACAGAAAGGCGGAAGTGTATTCTAATTGAAACAATATTGTAATCGTTGATTAATCTTAATTATTAGATAAAATCGTAATCTATATCAATTACTTGGTTATTTAAAATACAGATTTGTTCATTAAAAGTTGCTGTACATGCGTTATTTTATAAGGCTGTTTTCCACTTTAGAAAATTTTCCGCTCAACGGAAACAGAACGGAAAATGCTCAAGCGTAGAAAGAAATTATAGACATTCTGTTGTTAGAAATTGACATTCACACATCGTGTGATGTCAATTTCTGAGAATGGAATGTCTATAATTTCTTTTTACGCGTGCGCATTTTCTGTTCCTGGAAACTTTTCTGAAGTGGAAAACGGCCTTAAAACCTATTATCTGACAAGATAATATGCAATTTCATATGCAATGAAAGCGTAGGTTGGTTTAGACTTCCTGCTAAAGTCGGAATTGACACAAATTAAAAGATTAAATACTAACCAGTATACGATACTACACGGTTCGAATATGAAGATTTACGGGTCCGAATTCAGCAGACTTTAATACTGTGTACAGTCTTATATAGGCAGATCACCACAAGACGAATTCTTTCGCACGAATTCTAATTGAAATCATTACCTTGGTTGGAAGCGACATCACCTGGCAGGTGACGTTACTTTCAACAAATGTAATGGATTCTTTTAGAGAATGGTGAACTAGAAACGAATTCACTAAGTGGAGATCCACTTTATTGTGTCGCGTGCTAATGCATTGGTAGTTAAGAACAACAAATTTATGTATTTGGAATATTTTTTTTACTATTCTTTATTTCTTTTAATATTTTCGACAGGGAAAATAATGTTTGAATTAATTTTTATATAATTTAATCCCATGAATCACAAGTATTGACCCTATTAGCCATGGGGAGGGGGGACATAAAATACTCGCGGCACATTCATTTTGCGACAACTGTTTTCCTATTAATGGTTTGGTATTGAAGTTAAGTGACTTTTCCTAACTTTTACTAAGGATCGGGATTAAAGATATTTTTTAAAAATATTTCGGTTATTTTTCTGGCTCAACTTAATCCTGAACAAGAAGTAATATTTTGAAAATATAAAATATATACTCTCTGTCCATCATAATCGTTCGTTGTTGTTCATCTCTGTATCTTCTAGCAAGCTATCAACATAGGTCTGACTACGCCTACCACGGTTTGGGTGTCCATCAGTTGGTTGCCACAGGACAAGTTTACTGGTGACTTCATCATCATGCCAAACGCAATGACCGGCCAGGCGCAATCTTCGTGGCTGCACATTGGTGAAGACTAGCGGCAGTTCACCGTATAGTTAGTTGTTAGTGAGATGCTGTTAGTTGTTAGTGAGATGCTGTGAGATGCTGTTTCTTCTATAAGATAGTGTAGCATCCGTCTAGTTGTTTTTTCATCGTTTGAGTAATCGTCCGTGTTTCCGCGCCATACAGTAGTACCGATCCAATGGTAGCAATGAACAGCCTAATTTTAATCCTTTTTGAGAGTGACCCATATCTTTCTTAGTTTGTGACAGGCACTCCAGGCAAGAGCTTTTCTTACCTTAAAGTTTTCATCAGTGCTTTCCATCCATGATCCAAGGTATTTAAAGTTTTTAACAATTTTTAAAATTGTTCCATCTCTTGAGGTTACTGCTAATGGTTTGTTGTTGTTAAAAGCTTGGATTTTCGTTTTCGTTGCGTTCAGTGTATACCAACTTTTTCAGCTTCTTCTTCTAGACGATTTAATACTTTTTGAGCTTGTTCTATCTTTTCGGTAAGTAGGGCGAGATCATCTGCACAGTCCAGGTCCGTTACTACTACTGGAGGAACGCGTCGTCTACGTTGTCTTTGTAAGTGAAACCCCAGCTGTTCTTCTCTGCCCTGATACTTTTTTCTCATAACGTAGTCTAGAACGATGGCAAATAAGAATAGAGATAGTGTGTCCCCTTGGGGTACCCCGGAGATGATTTGAAAAACCTCTGTTTTCTGTCTTGTGTAATCACCCTACCCTTGTGTTCTCGTAGAGTTTGTTGATCGCTGCAAGTAACCTTGGTGGTACGTCATATGCTTTCAGGATTTTCATCATAATGCCTCTGTGTATGGAATCAAATGCTTTTTGAATGTCAACGTACAGTATGATTGCTTTTTTGTTACGGATTTTTACTCCTTCAATTAATCTACGTAATGAAAGTATGTGATTAGTTGTTGAACGGCCAGGGCGGAACCCACTTTGATTTGGGCGTAGTTGTTTGTCAATTTCTGGTTGTAATCGATTAAGTATCATTTTGTATCATATATCATATCCTTTTGGCAACAAGTGATGATAAGCCGATACCTCTGTAGTTTTAACAAGTAAATATTATTTATGGAAAGACTAAGTGAAGTATATGAATTTTTTGAAATTTTCAGACCAAATTGTATATTTTACAGGCCAGATAGTCTATTTTACAGATCGCAAATTTCCCTTGAATGATGATGTCATAACAGGTACCAATAATGTCACCAACTCAAGTTTTTTATTCCAATCTGTTTGTATTGAGTTGCTTTACAAGTGTACCAAATTTCATGCCATATGCGTTAGTGGTTTGCAAATAATAGGCCGTTGACCTGATATTATCGATGACGTC
>JAULBZ010006538.1:0-12301 GCA_032360805.1 Neoturris breviconis | reverse complement strand
CATCTCTCTTTGCGAAGTGTCCAGGCATTAGCATTGAGAGTGGGTATACACTGCTGATGAGGGCAAATTAGCTCGAAACGGCATCCAGTGTTCCCCGATCTCGTCTCCGGATAAGTTCGCAATGACTTTTACTATATATAACAGTGGATGAAATAAGAGCAAATAAACACTAAGGAGGAGTAATTTTTTTAGCATTATAGCTTAAGACTATAAATCTACACCTTCCACAGTGAATATTTCATCTTATTTCAGTCACTGTATAATGCTCGGATATGATCAGTGATTTGTTGTTTATAAACATAATATATTCTATTTGAAAAATTTCTGTTTTTAGATTATTATATTTTCTTATATTTTTCTTATATAAAAGTAAATAATCACTGTGGAGGAAGGATCTTTGAGCATAGCTTTAGGTTTTGTAACCTGAAGCTATGCTAAAACATCACTCATCCACAGTGATTATTTACTCTTATTTCTATTTGATTATAAGAATAAAATTTCAATTAACTATGAATAAGTTCTGTATAGGAGCTATATTATGATGTGTTCCTCCACAGAGCTTATCTGTTATTATCTATATATAGATCTTATTATTTTTAGACATATTATTTTTTGTATTTCATTCTTATTTTAGATTAGACTGAATTTGACTGAATTTTATTTGGTTATGTTTATAGTGTTTTCATACGGTGCACTGGAAGTGTTTCTGCAAAAGTGAAAATCAATAAAATGTTTGCAATTCGTGGAAATGTCTCTGCAAGTCTTAAGGGGATAAGAGGTGAAGAGAGATAGTGAAATGTCTTGCAAAAATATTTTGACCTTAAATCCTGTCAATGTCTAATCCTTTATTGAATTTATTGACAGCAGCAGATAGCATTTGTTATAGATTTTTTTTTAATACATTGTCATTTATTGTCAATCATTGGGTGGATAAATCTATACAATGAACAGTGGTCAAAATAAGAGTAAATAATTACTATGGAGATCTGAGCATAGCTTCTGAGCTTCATCCTACAAAGCCCTAAGCTAAGCACAAAATACCTCCTGTGTTAAGTGTTGTGTATGCTCTCAGGGGCTAATACAGAAAATGAATTTGGCTAGCTCTTTCCATCAAATACTTAATTTGGACACCAAATTTAATACTAATCTGGGTAAATATTGGTCATTTGACGCCTTATCTAGGGTTATTTATCTTGTTTTAATGTTACTTTTACTATCTCCTATCAAATTGAGGTTTATTTTCTAAGTGTTTCCAAATTTTAATTTTTGCCCAGACATGCCTAGACACGCCCAATAGCGGTCAACGCCATCAAAAATAGGCTGTATTAGCCCCTGGCTCTACATATTCAAAAAAAACTTTAGCTTACATTAAATTATAGTGATCGTTTTAACAACTCCTGAATATCTTTTATCTAATACAAAAGCAGTAACGTTAAAACTGTTGCTACAAATATGCTAAATCAGCACTTTCATATGAATATTGGTGATGTCACAGCTTAAAATATGAAGTAAAAGTGTTGATTTAACATACTTGCAAAAGAACCGTTACCACTTTTGTATCCAATAAAACATCAGGATTTGTTAAAATGATCAATAATTTTATTTAAGGGTAAATAATAAAACAAGATGCGATAAACCTTGATCAACCATTAAATAAACCTTGAATTTGGCTAATTTGCTGATAAAATCCCTGTCATTGTTGTTCAGAAACGGAAATATCCTTTAACCTTGATATCCAAAGCTTTTATAGTGGTCAAAATAAGAACGGAAAATCACTGTGGAGGAGTGATTTTTGAGATTAGCTAGAAGCAATAAAGTCTGAAGCTATACTCATTTGCACTTATAGGAATATGTAGAACAATACTTGTAAAACAAATATAATTTATAATGGCATTTTCCCATTAAAAAGCTTTGAACTCATCTAAGTTACATGGATTACACTCACTGTATTGATTGACAAAAGTGCAATTACACTATTTAGTATTCCTGCAGACACTCTCATGCTATCTGGACCCTTTGTTTATTTCATGAAGGGTAATATTCAATATTTTAGTTATCGTAAATAACCCTAAATAGTATCTGTGCTGAGGAGCTACAATCTTAATTCTTCATATTATGGGAACTCTTCAGCAACTGAAATGGTGACCCTTCAACATAGACACTGTGTATGGGCTTATTTTAGCATGCCTGCGAGCAAAACTTGTTCTAAGTCAGCAGTGAAGGTGCTAGAATAATGTTTAAAACACTGTTCTACCTTAAGGGAATTACGTTGAAAAAAAAACTAATTTTTGCGAACTTTCGGAACATTTTGTGGGAATTTATTTTCGAGAGTATCTTGCTTAGTAACTTTTCGCGGGAACTAAACTCACAAAAATTAATTCCTGCAAAGATTTATTCCCTTAAGGTAGCATCTTCACTGCAGACCTTTGACAAGTATTGCCTACTTAATCAGTGTTTGTTTGCTTAATCAGTATTTGTTTTATAAATGTGCTATAAAGTGTATTTTTCTTTTCTTTAGTTGATAGAGAAACTTTAAAATAAAATATAGTAATGGCGGCTAATACTGATGAGAAATATAAGCTATTGTGTTTAGATGGAAGTAAACACAGTGAAAGAGCATTAGATTGTATGTTTATTTATTTATTATGTTCAAGCTTTTGTCTTCAATATGATTTACAACTACTATTTTTTGCACACTAATATTTTATTTTCTTCTCTTTTTTCTCGTTTTGCGACTAGAAAGTTTTTCCAATGTTGTTCATGTTTATGCTTATTTCAAGCTCTACAAAGAAGAGTGAGCAAGCAAAGCCATTAATTCATTCTGTAGTATAACAAAAACACTCAATAGTTGCTTGTTGGTTAACATTGCATCTTTCAACCTAGATACTACTAGTAATTATGATTCAATGTGTACTTCTAGAACATATTAATTATAATTGCTTGGCATCCTTTGTAATTTAGGGTTTTTTGAAAGAGTGTATCGTGAAGGAGATAATGTAGGATTGATTCATATTCATGTATTACCGGATTTACCAGCTTTTGGATTGTATGGTAAGTAACCTTACCTCTAACCAAGCCTGAATATAACTGCTAAACATCACTTGTGGAGGAATGCTTTTGAGTATAGTTTACAGCTTTAGAGTTGAAAACTATACTAAAAAAAACTCATTCACAGGTGATATCCAGCATCTATATTCTAGCTTGATATCTGACTTACTTTGAATATTTTTCTTTACCGTAGCATTATCTTTATAAGTTCCATACTACCATACTGTATTGTTTCGAGTAGGCAGCCACGTTTGAATAAACACCCATACTCGAATAAGCATCCAACCTCGAAGAGTCAAAATTAACAAGCAACCAAGATGAAAAATATGTTATAGGAACTTGCAATAATGCAAATATTTGAAATGTATCAGTCCTTGAAATTCACTATGGTAATCACCTGTGGAGGAGTGCATTTGAACATAATTTTCAGCCGGGTACTGCTGAAAATTATATCAGAATGAACTCCTCCACAGGTAATTGCCATAGTGAATTTTGAGGACTGTGTATGATCTCATAGTTGACATTTTTTGTCCAGAGTTGTATATGTAATTTATATCTGTGAGAATAGATACTGCTTTCCGTTTTCGCTCAGGTAACTCCAGGACTGCCTTATTTTTCCTCATTTTGATATTGCACTACTTCAATAATGATGATTCAGGCTTTAATACTTTAGTTTCAAAGTACTTACATAGGCTTGGGGTTGTGTCGATTTAAAAACTTCATTTTGTCCGATTTTATTTACAAATAAATAAATAAATAATATTTTTGTTTTTAGCACAAGGCGTGGTAGTAACAGATATATATGAGAATGATATTCAAAGAACTATCAATGAAAGTAAAGAAACAATAAAAAAATATAAAGGTGTATGCGCTTCGAAAGGTGTAAGTTCCTAACTCGTGATATGTACTTGTGTGTCAAGCCTGAAATAACTAGTGGGCATTACCTCTGCAAAGCCAAAACCTGTACTTAAACCACATGTGATGTCTGACATGACATTAGTGCTTGCTCTAGACAGCTGGTGTTTGTTCCTACTTATATAGTGCTTTATAGCCTGAAGCTATGCTTAAAAATCGCTTCTCCGCAGTTTATTATTTGCTCTTATTGCAACTAATGATGTACCTGTATCAGCAGGATTGGTATCTTTGAGTTTGAATTTCACACTAAACATAAAGCCCTTATATCTGAAATTGCCATTTTAGGTGAATGCTAAGGTATTTATTGAGACAAGTGAAAATTCGGTTGGTCACACAATCAGCAAAATTGCCAACAAACATGGATCAATGATTGTACTTGGTCAACGCGGTTTGGGTGCTATCCGACGTACCTTATTTGGTAGTGTTAGTGATTTTGTTTTGCATCATACGCACATTCCTGTTATAATTGTCCCCCCTCCAGAAAAGTAATTCAAATTTGATTTTTTTTTTCATTGATAATACAATTTGTTTCCTTGATAATTAAATAATTCTTTATTGTACTGTGTATTATCATTTATCCAAACAATCTATTGTAAATAGTTTTATTGATTTTTATGTTTTATTTCAAAACCTGTATGTTTTAGGTTATGCAAAATAATAAGCACAGGTATCTGTAAATTATCTCTTTTGTTTGAACTTTGAATTTAAAATTCTCTGCATTATATAGCATCTTGAAACTTTGCAGTACTGAAAATTTGACATTAGTTGGTCAAATATCAGCTCAGTTGCATAATTTTTTGTTCAGATCCCATTTTTAATGATATTTTTAACCTCAATTTTCTACTTGATTTGTATTATGGTCGTATTCCTTGAAACCTGAGCTCCAAAATTTATTTTCACAATTTGCACTGATTTTTATGGTAAATGGTAAAGCTTTTCTATTGGTAACATTGTGTTTCGTCAAATAGAGCCCCCCAAAATGTTTAATTAATCCCAAACAAAAACAGACCCTGCGATGGAGAGATGCCAAATGTCTGACGTCATGGATGCAAAATATATATACTTAAAGCAGCAGACAACATAATCAGTACTTTTACAAGTATCATAGTCAAAAATTTGAAAACAAATAATAAAAAAAAAACAGATTAAATGAAATAGAACACAGAAAGAATAATTTAATTTGACATGCCCAAAATATAATTTTAAACAAACTTTATGTTTTCAACAAAATTTTGTAAACACAAGAACGAAAACGCTAAGAAACTGAAAGGAGGTTTCTCTTCTGTCTCTTAAATATTGATTTGGCTTACAAATTTAAAAGAAGAAAGAAGCACAATTATGATGTTAATCCTTGGTGCTCTATGTATATGAGACTTTGTTGAAATATTATCTGCAAGCTACGAAAAGATGTAATGATGAAACGAACGAAGAGGAAAGTTTGTTGGATGTATTTCGTTCAAAGTAAGCTAATGTAGTAGAGTTTGTCTTTGATGGAACAATGTATTATATAATAACACAGGTATTTAATTATATATACACAAAGACGATGTTGTAAAGGTAAGTCGTATAACACTATTTCCACAGGAGCACCAATGCAAATTTTCCGAATGACTGCTTTCGAAATTTCCCTCTTCATTTGCCTCAGTGAACTTTTGATAGTGCATTTGGAAACATTTTTCTCAGTTCTGCTGGCTCACAGTTATAGCACTCTCCAATATTTTGATTGGGAGGGGAATCATCAGTCCCATAACACAATCAGATAATCCTTCGTCAATCTCACTGGTATTACAATAGCTACGTACCATCACTTCCTCTTCTATGTGCGACATTTTATTTATTTAATTGTGCTTTCAAGATGTCATAGGAACAGTTTTAACAACGGGAGATTATATATATTCTAGGTTGTTTCTACCTTCTACAGTACTCTTGTGGGGAAAAATGTTTTTGTAATTATATATATTTTTCTAATTTGATAAGTTTAGCTCCATTTTGAAGCATTTATATGAAAATGAATTTTGGTCTTAATTCTCCTTTAAAGAGCTTTGTTTTACCTCTTTACCAGAATCAATCAATATTTTCCAATCTTTTTTATTTATCTGTGAAGGAAGCACATAATCGACAAAATTTGAATGGATCATTACAAAAATACTGCAGATAGCAAAAAGTTAATATCTTTTTAAACAGCTATAATTGTACCAATTTTCATTACTTCAACATAAATAGTTCAGGTGTTACATAGAGGAAGGGGTTAAATTTTCATTACTTCCACATAAATAGTTCGGGTGTAACATAGGCTATCCAAAATACCCTGGGTAAAATACAACAGTGTTCGAAATAAGAACAAATAATTACTGTGGAGGAGTGATTTTATAGCATTGTTTCAGGCTTTCTAGCCTGAAGCAATGCCCAATAATCACTCCTCCACATTGTGATTGTTCTTATTTTGAGCACTGTATGATTACGACTAAGGCAATCACCATATGACGACACAGTCAAGCACATGTCAGCAATAAGAACAAAATAATCACTGTGGAGGAGGGATTTTACAGCATTTCTTCTGGCTTAAAGCAATGATCAAATATCATTCCACCACAGTGATTATTTGCTATTTTTCATCACAAAACAAATTAAATTGTGGCATAGTTTTTTCAATCTTAATGGTAGTTTTGCGATTTCACCCTAGCAAAATATGGAATAGAATTTAATATAATTGCAGAACAAATTTAATATTATCTGAGAAAATAATAAGAAGTTTGAGTTTAACTCCCTTCAAAATATGATCACACTCAAATAATTCTCTTTCTTTGTTCTTTTTTGTTTTAACTGATATGCTAATCAGTGTAGAGGAGTAATTTTTAGCCCACTAAACAAAGTCTGGATGAGCTATTACCATCACTTTGCAGTGGCAGCAGCATCATAATAGACCATGTTCCTGAATTGCCAGCATTTTCAAATTTGGTACCAGCATTATTTGTGATATTCTAGAAAGGTTTGCCAAACATTTCACGATTACAAATTGCATTTTCGGTGTGGTACCATCCTTATATTTGGTTATGGCATTCTAGGCAATATTACGAGACCGCTGGCCAAATTTATTTCAGTTTTGTCAACTCGGGACCGACCACAGAGACTTGGCATAATTTTACCTTCATAGAGATGTTCCAGTTGTTTATTTGTCCTGACACTTTACCATCTTAATAAATACATTTTCAACGGCTGTATAATGTGTGTATGCAAATCATATTTCCCAGCTAGCACAGTGACATTGTAGCTACGTCATAATATTAGGCCATGCCATGACGTCCCAAACACGTCGCAGAATGGTCATTTATGGAATGGAAACTGACATCTTTTCATGACGTCATTGCAACATTTTAACCTGACATCAGAAAAGTATGTTGTAGCAACATCATAATTTGGTCACATCATGATGCCTTAAACACGTTACAGAATGGTCATTTTTGAAATATAAAGTGACGTCCTTTAGTAACATTGCAACCTTGTTCAACGTCAGCGGTTTTTGCCCACTGGGATACCAGTATTATACTTGGTATAGACGCAGCCTGCCATGTCTTTTACTGATATTGCGTTGTTCAGTCTTAAAAGGGTTTTTTAGCTAGGAAGAAAAGTGTTGGAACACGTGAGTCCTATTTTAATGAAGTACCTTTTTTCATTATATAAATAAAAAATATTATTTATACAGTTAAAAATTATCTAAATGTATTATAATTACATAACCTATGCAGCTTTCCAGTGGGCAAAACTTGCTCAAAGGCCGCTGTAAAGATACTAGAACAATATTTTCAAAGTTGTTCTAGTGTCTTTACTGCAGACTTCGAACAAGTTCTTGTCCACTGGGTGTACACATTGTTGCGTCTTTGAATTGCACAATTTGCTATTTTTGGCTCGACTTGTAGCAAAACTTGTAGTAACGTAAAAAGAAGGAACTACACCATATGTACATCGATTTGCAATTCATTTGGCACCAAGCTCACTATTATGAGTACTCTGGAGAGCAGAGATTATTGTCCGAAAAGATGCTTTTGCATGATATAATTCTGATATATGCACATACATGACATACACACTAACCTACTTATATTATGTATATTATACTTAACAATGTCTATTACATGATTCCTAAAGTCGGGTTTGTTTTGTTTGTTTCAGAGACGACCTTGGAAATATTTCCATGAGTGAAGAATTGGCTTAAAATTACCTACAGTAATAACTTTCTGTTGACCAAAATATCTTCTGAACAATTTAAAAAAAATTCCTATCTGAAGAACTTTTTTTTTGGTGACTTTGCAAAAACATTTACGCAAAAAGAAACCAACGATTTAGATCAATTTGCCTTGGAAGTAGTGCTTTTCAATATACTTGTAAAGTATTTGTTGTTTCAAGAAAAGACAACTGCAGTATGTACTCATATCATGATCCGTAGAAACATGCTTTAACACATTTCCAATCTTTTCGTTTTTTGCATCTGTGGTAAGTCTAGGTAATACTTCTCTTTACTGACGTACATCTTCACATCTACCAATATATTATACTTACAAATTACAAGGTTATGTGCTGTCTAAAAATACCTATTAATTAAATTACATGTGTAAACAATTATATTAAATACCGTAAGGAATAAATAATAATATTGTGAGAAAATTACAGTAATTATAACAACAATCATATTATAATGAACACAAATAAACATCAAAGGTTCTTACATACCAAAAGAGAGTACTAATTGAATAAGGTAAATTAAACTAATTGTACTCTGTATCTGCAAAATATTGTGGAACAGTCTAAATAGCACAAACACAGTGACAATTATATACATTATGTTCCTATGGTTACAAGTAAATAAGTGATAATTTTCATGCAGTATATTGAAATAATTACAAACATTATGATGATTAGTTACAGTTGTTTAATAATAGTTGAATACAATGAGAGTATAAATGCAACAGACCAAAGAAAATAAAGAATTTCTTTTGGCAAAAAAACAAATGAGCAAAATGATCGCTTAAACTTTTCTAAAAAGTGGTCTTTTGTTCATCGGTTACTCTCCATTGTATGTAACTATTATTAACCAACTGTAATTTTAACACTTAGTCATATGCTTGAAGTTATTTCTTTACAGGATACTTTATAGAAATTTACCATTTACACATAAACACATTCTAAAGTGACATAAGAAACCTGTTCCAGATTAAGTGTGAGTTAGGCTGTTATTTCGCGCATTTAAAGGAGTTATAGGAGGTACTGTCCCTGGATCACGGTACAGAGGTGTTCTGTTTTTCCTGCATTTCTGTAGGTCAGCTTTGGGACGTCATTAGGGCATCGCTATTGCGACCATATCACTAGTGAATGTTTTCTCGCGACGTCCTAAAGACGTTGCATAATGGTCAAAAACTGACCTGGTTACGGCTGGTCACAACCAAAATATGATGTCGTAGCGACGTCTTATGCTAGCCAGGCTGGCTTTAACTTTCACTTGGTTTAGTGGGCTACTTTCAACACAGTACCTTTGATTGCGCATAGCATCAGGCTCGAATACCCAAAGCTATGTTCAAACATTCCTCTTCCACAGCGAATATTTACCCTTATTTCAACCACTGATATGACCTTATACTCATTTATGCAAAGACATATGATTTCAAAAGTTTATGGTGAGTTTTTATATATATGTTATAGTTGAAAATATTTTATTTGACTGAGTTAAAAAAAATGCATAGACTAAATTCTGTTATATTCTGAGTCGCAAAGTTTTTCACAAATAAGTTTGAACAATATATGGTATATATGTGGAAACTTTTATCACGAAAATATTATAATTACAAGTTAGAAATAACAAATAATATCACATTACTTGCTCTCTGTAATGAAGTACAGTTTCAAACAATTTTATTGTACATGGCGTAAAACAGTTTTAAAAATTAATTGACATCTGTTGATTTTTTACATCTTTGTAAATTTTTCTTAAAGTGTTAAATGAAACTAGTAGTGTCATAGAGATGAAATGAGTAAAACAGAAAAGGTGCTACTATTCTAGGATTGGAAGGATACCGTAACTTAATAAATAAAATATAATCTATGTAGCACCGTCTTAGGCACAACTAACACAATTATTTCCATTGTTTAATGTTGGAGTTTGTGTTTTTTTAAATTCTACTCATAATGCGTGTCTCAACTAATGTTTTTATTATATAAGAACATATGGCTTAAATATGCTAAAAATTTAAGAACAGGCTAATAGCATTTTAAGGTTTTGAGCCCGCAATGATTATTATATTCTTTTTCTTCACATAACAGATTACAGAAAAATCATCATAATAATAATATTATCATACAAATTGTACTTTCTGATCTCTTTATTTGAGCACCGGCCAATAAGAGATATTGCTAAGAACTTGTTAAGAACATTTAAGCCTTAAATAGGTAGTTTGGTTATGAACTTTAAGGCAAATAGCAATCAGGTACATTCTTATCTATAAAAAAACGTGTATCAAACAAAACAATATTTTTCCTTATTTCATGTTTGAACCATGCATGTGCATTAGTCACTTATGAAAAAAATCCGTCTGTCTGTAGATCTAAAATAAATATGTACTTACTTATAAGTAATAAGTATTGTAATTTCCATTTTTAAAATAAACAAAATATTTTCCTAAAAATATTGTTGCAGCACAATATCCAGTGGTTAAAATGAGACTAAATAATCACTACGGAAGAGGGAGACTAAATAATCACTACAGAAGAGGGATTTTAGAGCATAATTTTAAGCTTTGTAACCTGAAGCTATACTTAAAATAATTTTCTCCTCTACAGTGATTATGTTCACATTTTGACCACTGCAAGCATAAAAGTAAAATAATACAAAAATATAAACTTTGAAATAAAAAAACTTTCATTATACATATAATGTTTATAATCTGAAGTGAATTCGTTTTGTAGTAGTATTGCTTCTAATCCAAATAATTACAGATAGCCTCTTTGGAGGAGAACATTATTGCTTTGTTTTAAGCCAGATGTTCTAAACCTACTCTTATAAATGCGCTCTAATAATGGTGCTTTCTCAAAAGTTATTAGGATACTAATAAAAAATTTAAGAAATTTAAATTCTAGATTTTAAAGAGATGATGTTGAGCTTAGCTTAAAATTTAACTTTATATTTTGTGTAAATGTCCAGTGATCAATATAAGAGCAAATAATCACTGTGGAGAAGGGATTTTTGAGCATAGCCTCAGGCTCTATAACCTGAAGCTATGTTCAAATATCTATTCTCCACAGTGATTATTTGCTCTTATTTCCACTACTGAAATCTTCACGTATTCTTGCGCTAGTATTTTTCAAACGATATGATTCTGATAAATTGTATTGCTGCACTGTAATAATATGAAATATTTAAAAGTAAATAATAATAAATATGGAACAGATTTTATTGAAAGTGAACTTTAGAAAATTAAAGTTACTTTGTTTGGATGGAAGTAAACATAGCGAAGAAGCATTAGGCTGTAAGTTTTATTCAACATTTTGATTATTTAATTTTATGGCTTTCATAATTATAGTGATTATACAGAAAAACAGTGCTTAAAATAGGAGCATACAGACCTCTGAATTCATGATGGCATTTCCCCGTGGAGGAGCATCTTTGAAGGCTGATTTGCAGTCAACGGGCTGCAAATTAGTCTCCAAAAATGCTCCTCCACAGAGGATTGTCAACGTGAATTTAGAGGCCTGAGTATTATAATCACTTTTAAGCACAGCTATGCTTAAAACTCACTTCTACACAGTGATTATTTGCTCCTATTTTAATCATTGTACTGCAACAATGATCTACTTCACAGTAATTATTGGTTCTTATGTTAGGAGCTATCTCCTAAATCCATTTCAAAAAGCAGATATTTTGGCAGTTTTAAAAAAGTAAAAATTAATAAATCTGAGAAAAAACGTGTATCTACGATGAAGAGTGTTAAGTCAACGAGCTTGCAATTTATTGGTTTCTTTCGTACAAAGAAACCAATTAATAACAGGATTGGTGATTTAGCACTCTTTCCCTGGGAACGAATTTTGGAGATGGTCACTCAAGCACTGGAAACAAATTACGTTCTAGTTTTCAGAAAACTGCATTATTTTTATTATCAATGAATGAGGATGAAAATGCATTTATTAAGGTAGATTCCCACCAGGCAAAAAATTTTGTGTGTATGCCAAAAGAAGACATTCCATTGGTAGAAATTGACATCACATGACACGTGACATCAATTTCTACCAATGGAATATCTTCTTTTGGCTTTCACACAAACATTTTAGACTTTAAATTTGAAAAACTGAAAAT
>JAULBZ010006537.1:0-12301 GCA_032360805.1 Neoturris breviconis | reverse complement strand
TAACCTAACACTAAAAAGAATTATGTACACAAACGAAACATCGACACGTTTCGATTTTACGCTAAAAATGAAGATCGATAAATTATCTAAAATAGTATCCCTCACCTGTTCATATAAATTATGCATTAGAAAGTTACCGCGGTATAAAGACTAAAAACAATGAGAAACAACTAGTATAACCATCGTATAACTTTGAAACGTTACCATGGAAATTCCACTACATTAGAAACGATGGTGTGGGATACTTTTTTAGACATCGTTATGCAGATTAAGATGGTGTAAACAAAAAACGTTTGGTAAAATTTTAAAAAACAGTTATATTTCCACAAATTCTACTTCAAGAAAATAAAAGAAATAGAAATAGGTAGACTAAGGATTATTATCTCAACAAAATGATTTTTAGCCACATAATAATTTTGCTCACAATAATTCGCATTTTAATTATAACACATATATTAGGCTGTCCGTATTCTTAATATGCATTATTGCTAATTAGGTAATATAGGAGGCAACAAATATGTTCTCTCTTCGCCACATAGCCAGCGCGTACCTTTTTGCATGTCGTAGTAGCTACCTACCATATATCCATGGAGCTGTTTGTATTTTGTTACTTGTTGAGGTTACTATGGTAGCTATTATCTTGCATCTCTTTATAATCTAAAGTTGTTTTCTTTACGAATTCTCTTTTCTATTTATTTAGTAACAAGGACCCTATAGAGTAAATATAAAGATCTATAAACATCGAGTTTGAAATGAATTCTTGTATAAAGAAAATACAATTAACATTACGAAGAGATATTTTTGAAAATGATATTTTTAAAAGTAGTTATTCGTAAAGATTGTGTGATTATCAGGTAACTAATATCAGCTGCTAATATTATTTATTCAAGTAATACGATCTTTGTATAATTGAACTTTAACTTCTGACTTATATACAGAATTTTGTTGATAATGAAGTTATCGAATTATTTCCTACTTTAGTCGCTAGTGTTATCTCCTATTTCAATCTGTCCCTCTTCCAAACATTAAAGTTATGATCTATTTTTGAAATTCTTATTGTGCGAAAACTTGTTCAAAGTCCACAGTAAATATACTAGAACAACATTGAAAACGTTGTTCTAGCATCTTTACTGTAGACTTTGAACAAAGTTTTGCTCACTGGGTTGTGTTACGATGTGGTCCACAGCCTGAAGGAAAGTTGAATATATCTCCGTATACCGATCGTGCCCTTTTTTACACATTATTCTAGCCTTTGCTTTATCTTGCTTTGTATATGACATCGTCATCATATTTTGGGATGGAATGTAAATAACAACAGCTTACTAAATAAGCATGAAAACAATGGTACTTTACTATCACTAAACTCAGGATTTGTGTAACGGGTAATTGGTTCATGACTAGCCGATTAGCTACCCAAACATTATTTTTAGGATTATTTCGCTTTTTGCTTTTTTAGTGAGTTAACGGTTTTCCAAGAATTAATAAGCCCCCCCCCTCCCGGTGTTTTTAAAGGGGTGAAGGTAAAGTTAGAGTCAAGAGTTATGGAGTTGTAAGATGGGGAGTTGGAAAGTTGCGCTAATTTTACCGTTACCAAATATTTTTTAATACGCGCCGTTAAAAATGTTTTGGTATTATAATGAATGGTATCATAATGAATGATAACGTCATCTGGGAAATAATTATTTTTCTAGAAAGTTTCAACCCTACAGCATGGCTTCATCAAAAGTTTGGAAGGAGGCTAATTTAACATTGTAGCATCCAACAATTTTTGTTTTTTGCTTATATTAGCGTCTCCAGCTTTTTACTTAGGTTGATTCTGATTACTTCTATCTTCTCTCAGTTTTCTTTTACCGGCCAAGTTTATTTGTTGTGACCACTTGTTTGATAACTATGCACAGAGTTTTTTATACTATTTACATCTATTGTTTTAAATTTTATGGCGTTTTATATAATTTGCACCTTGTGTTCAATCATATTCTTTGTAAATAAAATTTAAAGTGAAAGTAACTTAAGTTAAATGTGATGTAAAGAAATGTTATAAAATACAGAACTACAGCATAATGATGTTGGTAAAATATTTGCTTCTGGAGCTCTAAGTCGTGTATTATTGATCGTATTGCCTTTAAACTTCCACACGTAAGGGATCAAAAGCTTCCGCGAAGAAGGATGTGAGGAAATTCTATATAAAGTTTATTTTCAAAAGTGATTGAAGTCGCTAGTAGAGTAGATCAAGTCAAAAAAATGCGGAGAAGAGACATTTTTATTATTTCAGGAACAGCACTATGTTATGAATTTCCCGCACGTTTGTTACTACCTATGGTGTGCTTAGAATAAAACACTATAATAAACACATTTTTGCTAAGATTGAAGCTTGTAGAAGAAAGAAATCTTTTGCATTTTTTTCTTTCGGTTCATTAAATATGCTAACAAACAACACAATATATAGTAATAAGTTTCTTTAACCATTAATGAATCCAATATAATTATTTATAAAGTGTAATAATGTCCCATATTTAATATTTTCGAATTTCTTTGGCATGCTCTGCAAAGGTCTAGGATACCTTAGGCCTATTCAGGCCGGACTTTTTGGGACTCTGAATAGTCATCCATAACTTTTGATGGAACAAGGCTGTAGTGTTGAAACTGTTCAGAAAGTTAGGTTAACATTTTAGAGAAATAATTATTTTGATAATGTCATTACTCACCATGACGTCATAACTGATTTTTTTTTTTTAAATGAACCTATAGCCCACAAGCAAAACGCAAGTGCTGAAAATGGCCACCAGAAGGCTCCTGAGATTTATCTCAGAGATTTATCCTGTAGACTCAAGAGCCTAGGAAGCTTAGGATCTCAGGACTTTAAACTCGACAAATTTTGTTGCTTCTAGCAGCCTAGTACTCAGTCTCTTGGTACAAATGCGAATTACCGTGCAGTTTATCTTGCTAATCGAAATTTAATAAGTATTTCTGCCTAATTTAAAATTCCTAATTTTTGCACAAATTTCACTTTCACTTTCAAATATTAATTACTAATCAAAACCCACAGGGTAGTGCTTATTTGCCACCTCCTCCCCCCCCCCCCCCATCCCCCTAACCCAGATAAAATAGGGTTAATAACGGTTTTAATTGATAACAACTTTGGTTTATTTTCAACAAAAAATCAGCTCTCGGCCAATTTGCAACTCTCCAAAGGTCTAAAGGTCTAATTTATCGTTTGGTTTTTCTCCTATTTATACAAGTCATATTAATGTAACTGCTGTCAGAGTAAATCCAGTGAGCCAACATTTGTTCATAGGATCCAGTAACGACTGTGGATTTTGAACAAGTTTTTTCCCCACTAGGAACATCTACCATGCTATATCTATTGAATTCACTGATTAAATGAAATATCAATACTCAAACAATGGCGTTTTTATAATCACCAGCAGGTGGACAACCTATTGAAAAAGGCCAACGAAAATGATAACAATGTTTTCCTTTCATTCATTGATTTAATTTACAATTTTATATTGTTTAGTCTTTGCACTGTAAATACACAGGTTTTTTATAAGAAAAAAGACCTAGTATCAAGAGTTTTTTAACTAATTAAAAGATAAGATATGATCATTCATATATCTATGATATGATAGATAAGAAGATATTTCTAGAGACAGTTCTAAACATAAGAATTAACTAAAGTATGTACTTATAGCATGAAAGAACGTCAAATATGACATAAATGGGATGTATATCTTTGTGTAAGCATATTTCAAAAAAGTTTCGAAAAGTTGTTGTTGTTATGTTTTCTACGTTCAGTTGATAAAAACTGTTTATATTTGTTTATGTTCGTTTTGTTATTTCTGTTATTGCGGTTAAACTTGAGTAATGTGAACTACTTTGAAGTGTTTGTTTAGTGGTCTAGTTTTATATAATTTTACCATATTTTGACGAATAATACCGTAACTGCGGAAGACGATCAAAGAGATTTATCTCTATCTCTATCTATACAATTACAGAGTATCAACTCGACACTCAAGCTATTCATCTAGTAAGTAGATCTGAGTTTTCTTGCAAACTAGACAAACCCTGGTGTTTCCAACAGCCTGACTTTTTACAAAAATTTCGTTTTTTTCTCATATATTTTTGATCACGTTTGCAACACTTTTACTGCCGAAACTGAAAGTTTTTTTGCCCACTTGGTACTGTGGAATCCGCCCCTCCTATTGTTAAATAGTCTCTAAAAAGCCTAGTGTTAATAGAGTTAAATCATTGCACAAAAAGGTAGTTTTTGCATTGTAACAAGTTCTACTTTGAACGACGAATGCCTCGTTTTCATTGTGTTATGAAAAGGACAATTGTCCTCATTTTATTTAAAACTTCCCTCTAATAAAAATTTCCCTTCAAATGGAAAATATTTCATAAACGATCTTTCAATTTAGCGCATAGTGACGGGTTTGTAAAATGGAGAGTTTGTTATATCGAAGGTTCGTTGTGCAGTTCGTTTGTAAGGCGTATCTTCAAAAAAGCAAGAGGAAGTAGCAACAAGTTCGTTGTGTCCAATATTCATTATACTGGGGTTTCATTATATTGAGGGTGTACTGCAGTCATTTATCTATAAATCCTGCTTTCCTTCATCATTATTACTGGACTTTTTAGAGTTCTGTAACACTGGCTATTGAACCACTTGTAGTATTTGGATGAAACTTTTCACAATCATAGTCCATAATAAAAGGAAAAAATAGTACCAATTTTTATTTAATAACATTAGAACTTAACATAGCTAATTTTTCTTAAAAACCATGTTTTCTAAGAATTGCCAAAAAGAGTTCTATGACAGCTTTTTTAATTCTGATTTCAGTTTTAGATAGGTAATGTCTTGTTGTTTCACATAATTTCCGAATTTTCAGTGCAAGCCTTAAAAATACCATTATTTTTATCTGAAAATATAGAGAAAAAAAACCAAACACCAAAAGGTTATACAGCACAATATGATAGGGGGGATTGTATGAAAACTGCTAAAGTCATATACAATCAGAGGTTATGCAAAAAAAAATACGACTAGGCCTAATGTGGTTAAAGGCTCTGTCCATAATGCTCAAATATTTTTTTGTTCTTTTTGTCCTTATTTTTTGTTATCTTTTTTTACTCTATCGTTTATAAATATTGTAACGTCTTTGTTTGTTCAGTAAAAATGTTGATCACCGTCTACTTGTTTTAGCTATATTTATCTTTTCTCATAACAATAATATTATTGGAACAATTCATAACGGTCTCAATTGCGTGCATGATAGCTATATAGAGTTTGCTCAATTTTTCTTATAGGAAATCGTAAAAACTATCAGTCATGATGCTACCTGCTGCAAAAATCACAGCCATTGTCCTATCCCTAATATCAAATGGATATTTTAAATTCCCAACAACAAATCCAGCTATCTGGCCAGATTTATTCAAAAATTATACTACGTTCATGTTAGACGAAATACATAACAAAACACAAATTCCAAAGCAAGAATTAATCAAATTTGTGGACCAGACAGTACCATGTATGATAAATGTGACTATGAGAGTTAATTCGACAAAACCGATTGTGTTATCGGAAAATATTTTTTATTATTGGTATGTAATTTTATCAATGTTAGTTTGTGTTGTATTATTTTTGGTTCCAACAGACATCTTAGTAGTTGTTCTGTTCTTGTTTTGTTTTGATTGCTATTCTTGTTGTTGCTGTTGTTGTTGAATTTAATTTCTATGACCTAACCGTTAGAGAATGTATTTTCCTTACAGAATAATTTTGATAATAAGGTATAATAATATCTTAAAATCACATCGCGAAAGCCTACTGAAATACGGACCGTGTATTACCATATTTGGCAAGGCAGAGTCCGAATACGGAGAAATACGGGATTGTATTTGGTAAGCTTTCACGCTGTGAAGGTCCCACAGGACACTTTCCTTCTAAAGATATTGTAGCAATTATTGACAATACTATCACGATTATAACGTAAAAGGTAGATGCCAATAACAAAAGGTTTCAAAACTATTAATACCTTAACCCTATTTAGTATGGGCTTTTGGGGGTTCTAAATGTATGGGGAGGAAGACCACTTTGTGTAACTCCTTTCGGCATAATTATTTGTTTGATGACATCAATACTAATGATGACGTCATCATTACATAATTACCAATACCAGTGGTGCAAAAAATTGTTTTTAGGTGAAAAACATTTGTTTTAAACCTTATACCAAAATGTCTTTTAGAAAATTCAGAAGTTATCATAAAAAGAAAATCAGGCGGGCACTGATACCCCCCCCCCCCCCATACTGAATATGGTTAAATTGACCTATTCACAAATACTGCAGTGCACAAAACGAAATATTTGCATTGCATCAAGTTCCACTTTGAGCAGCCAACGCTTCGGTTTCATGTATTTGTGAATAGGTTTATATTATTTGCTTATATTCTGCCAGATAGTACTAAGGAAGATCCCGAAAGGAACACTATCATTTTGTTCACCCATTTAGGGCATGCCTGACATGCTATATTGCTATATTTTAGTTTTCATGTCAAACCAAAAACAAATGCGCCATATGTATGTGCTTGGTCTGATTTAACCGCTGCTGTAAAAGCAATCATGTTTTTACTTTCTGTAAGTATTATCTGTATATACATATATTTATTTCTAACAGCGAAATCCATATTTGTTTTTGAAATAACGGGAAAAAGAGGTCCGGAAAAGATTAATTCAATCCTCTTACCAAAATATATTTATCTATTACAAGAAGTTTTTACCAGATCATATTTGAATATTTGATAAGACCATTCCCAGCCCGCAAAAACCTGTTCAAAGTCTGCAAAATAACGTTAGAACAACGTTCAAAGAACGTTGTTCTAACGTTATTTTTCTGACTTTGAACAGGTTTTTGCCAGCTGGGTTCTAATTTCAACTAATGCAGTTTCAAGGTTATTTTTAAAAATAAAAATGTTTTGATCTTGAATCCGATTAATATATGTAGCTAAAGAACCGACATAATCATATATTGTAAACTTCCCTCTCCCCCCCAAAAAAAATACGCTGAAAAGGCTTTTTATGAGGAAGGGGCTTAATCGGGGAGTTGGATGTTGGGGATTGAGGGGTCCATGCTGATTAGCTAATATTTTTGTTAAAATAACTGCCGTGCTTATACAAAGGGTGGTATATAATTACGTTCACAAATCCAATGAATGGATGGAATTTTCACACTATTTTGATAATATATAGCTAGTTCATAATTTTAGCCTGTGCATTATACCATATTCTATATCACATAAGTCCGCAGACTTATACACAGGGGGATACATAGGTAATTACTTTTGTTACGTAAATAATGAGCTTATATATGGGGAGGATTACACAGCCGGGGGAGGTTACTTTCGTGGTTTTACGGTATATTAAAGAAAATGCAAGTAATTAATCGTAAGTTCGCTAACCGAACACATTATAGATATAATAGTGAGTTATTGCAACTGAGAATGTAAAACTTGTTCAAATTCCGCAGTAAAGACACTTTAAATCTATTCGCTTGAAAAATAAATTAGATGTTCCGACTGTTTCTGTACTCTTTCCAGTTTCTGGATTTGATCTAAAACGACTGAATCACAGTCCTATGTAAATATTTTAGATTATTTTAATGTTCATATTATCAGTGTTTTGCAATAGAAGAAAACGGTGTCTCGTATCATGTTGTTATGGAAGACCTGCACCTGTAGTGTAAGTACAATTGTATCAATACTTTCAGTTTTGGCATTTCAGATATAAATCTGTGGTTACAATCAGCTTGAACCAATGCTAGAATAATGACTTATTTCGGTTACTTGATTGAGCGATATATTTACTAATATTGTCGTAAGCAAGTCTACCAAATATTTACGGTAAAGAGTATCTAGAAGGGACCGTCTCAAAAATAAAATTTACTGAGGAGAGTACTGAGTCAATGATCTTGCAATGGATTGGTTTCTTGGTCACGAAGAAACCAATCCATTGCAAGCTCATTGACCTAACACACTTCTACATAAGGGTGATTCCTTGGCAGAAAAATCACCATGGACAAGTACCAGCAGGTGATTAGTTGGCCGCTCCTGGTGCATGGGTCGCAACGATCCTAGGTTCCTACCTGGGGGTTCCAGTTTAGAAACGTGGCGTGACGTGACGGGTGGCTTACGTGGAATACCGCACAGATTCTTTTTGTTTTAATTTTGTCAATTTTGTTTTATTTATCCTTAACAAAAAAGTTGGTATTGGAACAAAATTTTGAGATGGTCCTTAAAGAATGTTTATTGTCATATATGAGAACACACAGTCCGTACATAGAGATGTAAACGGCCATATTTGGTAGTTGTTCAACTGTTTACTACTTTTAAGGTGAACGGATACAGTTAATTAGAAATGCTCCGATTTTGGGCTTTTTCCTAAATTGGTCTCAGCAACAATTGAATGATAAACGTTTTAACTATTTAGATTCTGAAACAATTCTTTCCCACTTTTTTAATTGCGGCCTATTGGAGATGCAGGACACATAGTAACTGGGACGTAAAATGCATGCTGCATTTAAAATCCCATATCAACCATTTGTTTTAGCCAGTAGGTAAATACAGTAAATACTGATTTTGCTAGGTACCATGGCAACCGTTGCTTAGATGAAAGGGCATTAGGTTTAGTTTAGTGCGTGCATGTAACTTTGATAAACATGCTGACGAACTTTCAAGTCTTAAAATAAACTATGGGCTTTTAACTGCAGCGAGTGTTTTATTTCCCATTGCTATGGGCTCTGTACCTTTTTTGGAAATAAAAATTATTTTTAAATTTTGAAAATATTTGTTTCAGTTTATCGTTCAAAAATTGAAGCATTTGTAATAACTGTATTCGTCCACCACAATGATTATTTTACTGATTTCAGGCCACTTAATATGTTGGATAGTTATGAAAATCGACATGGTTTTGCATTAGCGTTTGGCTTAACTGTTTCTTCTTGTATCAGTATCGTACTTGGAGGTTATCAGGATGTTGTTGGTACTCAAGCAACAGCAAATATAAATACATTTCCATCTTATCTAGCAAGTTAGTTCAATGTTTATATCTTTTACCATCCCAGTGGGCAAAAACCTACTCAATATCACAGGAAAGATGATATAACAACATTTGCATATCAATTAAGCAGGAGTAATAACGGAACAATTTATATTAAGTTAATAGCAAAGACTTTTGAACCGGAGTTAGAAAGGTAAACAATGACCCACAATCTAAAAACGTCTGAAATAAAATTGATGGGATTTTCATCGACTCTTTCACGCAACAATGTAATTTAGACTTGGTTTCCATTAGCAGGAAAATTGTACTGATTTATATAAATAAATTTCAAACAATTAAAGTTAGAGCAATGAAACTTGACACGATTATAACACAAGATATTTTCACGATTATTTTTTTGCTTCGACGTCATCAGCACTTTCAACGCTTTTGTCGATTTTTGTGAAAAAATATGCGTTTTTTTCAAACGCGAAATGCTTTTCACTTTCTGTTGATTGATTCTGGGAGGTAAAACATAGCTCTCTAACGGAGTTTCAAGGATTAGTATACTGCAATCGTGGTCATATATATTTGGTAACAAGGGAAATTCGTGCAAAAATTCGGAATTTAACTTTGACAAAAAGCCTTAAATTTTTACTAGCAAGGTGATCGGAACGGAAGTTCGAATTTGTACCAAGACCTGGGTACTAGGCTCCTAGAATCAATAGAATTTGTCGAATTTGTAAAAAGACCTAAGATCCTAAGTCTACTCGGTAAAACCTCTGAGATAAACCTCAAGGGACTTCTCATGGTTATTTTCCGCACTTTTGTCTTACTTTTGGTTTATATTACCCTTTAAAATTCACAAGTTTTCCCATTATTTAAGACATTGATTGTCAATAAAATGAGTTTTTGCCGACTTCTGCTCAAAATACGCATTTACGAACGTTGAATTTTTGGAAAGAAAAACATGTTTTCTAGCGTTTTTGACCCCCTGGAATATTTTCAATTTGTTTCTGGGCACAAATTTTAACTTTTGTTTATGTCAAATTCTCGAAATTTTAAAAATCCATTTTTTTCGCAAAAAAAGACCTAAAAATATGTGTTTTTTTGCATCTGAAACTGTAGAACAACCCAAAATTCGCGAAAAAACTGGCAAGAAAATTTCCGAGCAACTGCCAGATTCCCGGAAATCGGACAAATGTAGAAATTCAGACAATCGTGGTCATATATATTTGGTAAAAAGGAAATTCGTGCAAAAATTCGGAATTTCAACTTTGACAAAAAGCCTTAAATGTTTACTAGCAAGGTGATCGGAACGAAAGTTCGAATTTGATTGTATCCTTAAACATTGGATAGAAAATCAAACACCCGACAATTTAAGATAAATCGGAAATATCGGGGAAATTCGAAAATCAGGAAAAAGGGGCATGTCACTCTAAAAATATTTTCTGGTTAAGACCTGGAAACTTTGCTATGCTATGTTGTGTGGGAAAAAAAAATTAAAAATCCATGGGAGGGGCTAATCCTCCACATCACCAACCTTCCCCCCTCCCTCTTGCTATAGACAATTTCTGAGTAATTATTATCATTTTTCTGATATCTAGTTTTCATAAAGATATTGATGGCAATGTTAGTATCAATGATATCATACCCGTTCTTTGTTTGCCAAACAATGACCAACCAGTTGATGGGAGCGATTATTGGATTCATATTTTGTGTAATTTGGTTAGTAGAATAACTCGTTAACTCTTGCCTGACGTGCGTCCGTCTTTACTATATTGTAACCCTATTTCTATTGGGGGTAGATTTTTTTAATAACTTCTGAAATAATTGCTTATAGGGCTCGAGAATTTGGGAATTTTCTTTTGGTAACTAGGGGTAATTTTCCTTTAGCAATCAAATTTTTGACAGGCTGTAAAAAACAAATTCGGGGTAATTTTTTTTTCTTATTATTTTTGCTGGAAAAATGTTCTAAAAAACTATGGTGACAAAATATTTTTTTGCACCACCTGTCATAAGTAACGCTCTGAAAGGTTTCAACACTTTGAGCCCCCCCTCCCCCTTTTCACCGCCCAATATTGAGGAGCCCCGAAATGGCCCAATATTAGCAGGGTTAATTAAGGGTCAAGGGTCATTATTTTGTTTCTTTTTATCCTAATAATAGTTTTATAATAATTTGTGTTCACATAATTTTAACATTAAAAGAATGTCAGTATGAGAGGATTTGGAATAAAGAGTTTGTGACTATAACTGTTGGTTATCGCTGTGGAGGAGATTTTTCAGAATTTGTTTAAGCCAAAAATGGCTGAAAAAATTCTGAGAAATCTCTACTACACAATAAAAACATTATATATTGGGTAGAAGGATACTAAATCAACAATCGCCTATTCACAAATCCTTAAAAACGAGAAACAATTGCAACCAACAACTTCCACAATTACCAGCCAACGCCTTGTTTTCATGATTATGTGAACAGTTCTATTTATACTATATATAAATGAGTCTGCTAAATTGCGTGCGTGACGTGCTTGCGTGCGTGCGTGGGTACGTGGGTTGCGTGCTTGCGTGGGTGCGTGGGTTACGATTTTTGCGTGAGTCAAAATAATTGCGTGGGTCTGATTTTTGCGTGGGTCATTTTTCAATTTGCGTGGGTCATTTTTCAATTTGCGTGGGTCAAAATAATTGCGTGGGTCAAAATAATTGCGTGGGTCAAAATAATTTTTTTTTTAACAAATGTTTTTCGAAATAGTTTTTCTTTTTTGTTTTTGACGTCTAATCTTGAGAAAGAAAGACAACTTGTTCTAGCGTGGTACAATGTTTAATACGGGTTCGTATAAGTGGAGAGTTAGCACTTTGGAGAGTTAGAAAAAAAAGTGGAGAGTTAGAAAATATGACGTCATAAATGGAGAGTTAGCATAATGTGTGACGTCATGATTATATTTTTGACGTCATTATAAGTAACTCCTCATTTATCCGAGCCGTTAAGAAAATGAAGAGTTAAATTAAAGTTAAATGATATCGTCCCGCAGATTCATATTGTTGTTTAAAATTTAAAAAATCCTTCGTTTTTTTTTTCTAGTTACAACTTTCCTTGAAAAACAAGATGTGAAAAACATATAACTTTCAACACGTGCCCGCAACAGATCATTGCGAAAAACTCGCAAGCACAAACAGAGAGTAAGGTGTGAAGATTATTTATTCGCTTGGTCTTTCGGTTCATTAAACTTTCGGTTCATTAAAATAATTAATTAATAAAAATAATAATTAAAAAACGTT
>JAULBZ010006536.1:0-12305 GCA_032360805.1 Neoturris breviconis | reverse complement strand
CATCACCTTTGTCTGAGCTTTTGCTCGTAGTGTTGGTTTCCCTTCAGTAGTGTATTTATTTCTTTACTCATAGATTTATATATCTCTAGGATAATTGTAGTTCACTGCTGATAAAATAAATATCTTATCTACAGTATCACGCGATTTTTGTAAAGTGAAATAATTACATGGCACTAATGGGTTTCCGTAAATAGAAGTGCGAAATTATTACAACACGTAAATAAAATAGAATTTTTTATTTTTCCATGTTTCTAAATATCTATGGCGTAACTAAGGAAAACATGAAACGATTGATCATTTATAAAGTAAATTACTTTCAAACGTAATGAATTATTCAAGCTGTTACATTTAAAAAACTTCAATTCGTTCAGGGGGAGTAATTCATACGATTAATAAACTTGTATAGACTATCGTGGTTACCGCACTTACTTAACCACACTGAAACAGTTTCATACAAAACCACTGCTCACAGTTATACACCATACATCATGGTCAAATGATATTGAAAAACATTCGTGTTGTTTATTCGAGTTTTTTCAGATTTGTATGACCATGGTAAATTTGAACATAGTCACAAGAAAGAAAAGTTTAATTCTGATTATATAGATATAAATCTAACAAATTTGATTGGTTCAATTTCCCGAGTGAGTGACGATAGGTAGACTGGACCCATCCATTGGACACGCAATGTCGTGACGTCAAAACAACGTCTTTTTGATGTTAACAACACGTCGCGTGCCGGCTGGGAAGAATATGGTGTAAGATGTTACAATGCCATATAAAGAAATTCTCAGAAAATAATTTCAAACGTTATATAAGAGTATGAAATTCTAAAAATGATTTTTCAACACACATTTCTTTCCTCATTGTTTTTTCCCAAGCTTTTTTTAACTATCAATGGTATTATTTTCTTCGTACTAAAACCATTGTAGTACTTCTGATTCTCGGTTTCGGACTGTGCCATATAGTACGGAGAAATACAGGTCCGTATTCGGTATATTTATAGAAAATGAAATTCTTAGAAAATATATGTTAAGCATTAGCTAGTATATCTATGCTAGTAGCTGACTTACTAGCTGACCTACTAGCTTTCAAATTATTTACGGTTGCCATGGTAAGAAAATACCGTGTACAAGGCTACGGACCAAAATATTTGAAATTTTGAAAAATAATTAATTTAAATCACACCGCCTATTGAACAAATAATCTCAGTAAATTTGAAATAAAATGAAGCAATTCCGTGCTGTCATTATTTATCATATTTAAAGGAGTGTGACAATAGTTACGAATTTGCCAGGAGCCAATTTTTTTTTTTTTTTTTAAGATCAACAAAAGTTAAAAGTCACCAGAAGTTAAGGAAACAAATACGAAAGCTTCTGGCACTGACTTTTTCCAATTCTTACAGATAGTGAGATGCTCGAACTTTGTTTGTGGATCAGGTTACGGAACAGGATATAAATCTTTTATTAGATGTATTAGAGTTCACAAGTTTGGAAAGAAGATGATTAGCTAAACCTAAATGAACTTAAAGCTTTTAAAATACTTTTAATTAGTTTATACCCGCCATTATCCTTGTAATCACGTTGTAAATATTCAAACGATTATGAATTCCCAATTCTGTGACTTTTCATTTTTCATATTTAGGCACCATTTTGAGCAATTAAAAATCTGCATAGCAAATTGCAAATGATTTGAAAAATATTTTTTATTAAGTTCTATCTGCCATTATCTTTTTAATCACATTCTAATTATTAAAATGATTATCAACTCCCACCTCAGTGACATTCCATTTTTCATATCGGCACTATTTTACGTCTTACACCTGGTCTGCGTTATTAACATGCTACCCAAATAAATGTCCCAATTGGGCAGCGTTTTCAAGTGACCCCTGACGCCATTTACTATTATTTAGATTTACTTAGATTCGATACGAAACGTTATTGAAAATTTTCGGTAACCGTAAACTTTGCGCAACTTTCCACCTTATCTCTCCAACTAGCAGCACCTCCCTAACTCCTGACTCTAACGTTACCATTACTCTATTTAAAGCCATTGAGGTGTTACGCAGCCTACAGATGACGTTTTCTCAGTGGGCAATAACTTGTTCATTGTCCGCAGCAAACACGACCGAATAACGTTGAAGTCGTTGTTTAGCGTCTTACTGCGGACTTTGGACAAGTTTTTACATACTGGTTTGCGTGAATTAGACGCCGCGTGCCTATTGGGTAATTAGAAATTAACCTCTGGTTAGATATTTGGCGTTAATCCTATTTACCCGGGGGTTAACCCTAGTTACCCCGAAATTTCCGTATAACTTCTGATCCGCTAATCGTTTTAGACCCAAAATGGTATTTGAAAACTGCTGACCAAAATTTTTTTCCAAAAAGTTTCTCCAAACGGACCCAGGACCACTTTGGCCTTCGGTAGACGGAAATTTAAAAGAAAATTCTCTAACTACAATATTATTTTGGTATACAAGGTATTGCACGGCTTTTTATTGTGTAATAGTTGAAAAACCATCCATAATTAGCAAATATAATAAAAAAAAATTGTTCTAGCTAAATTTCCATTTTCGTCTTTCATATCACGTATTCACGGGTACTGCGGTTGGATACTAAATTTGTATTACGTTTTCGAATGTAATAGAGCCGGGGGTATATTGGGACCAACTTTGAAGTAAAACGGAGCAGTAAGTTATTGGAGTGTGGTACATTGGTACCCCACCCGAGTTATTAGACCCCCTAAAAGCCCGGGTATTTTTATAGGGTTAATTACTACCCCCTGCTTTATTTATTTTGACAGTATTCACATGAATACTTTATAACTCACTTTTCTAACTAATTGAAACATTATTATATAACAATCACAATATAATCTCTATACTGAAATATATTAAAAATTTATCTTTCAAATGAAAATCTATTTCATTTCTTCTTTTTTTATTACAAAAAAATGTAGTCGTAAAAAAATGAAGAAGAAATATATATCCACAAGCTAGTTTAATAAACACTGGATAGAAAAAAAGTATTGGTTTTCTTTAAAAGGGCGACAAACAGTATTGAAAGAGAAGAAGAAACGAGAAGAAGGGGTATTTTTTCTTGTAATGGTGTCCAGTACAGAAATAGGACTACTGGTAAGTGCATACATTAATTATCATCAGTATACTAGGTCATGTTTGTAAAAGACCGTACGAACTGTAATTCTGTTACCCAGGATTGGAAAAATATATAGTGGAATAATTTTTAAATATTTAAAAAGTTTTTTTGACTTTTTAACACAGCCTAACGCCCTGGGTTCACGCAGTTCATATGACCTTTAATAAACACATGCAAAAGATAGTACATAAACTGTCATATCTTTAGATAAGATGTAATAGCTAATACGTAAGACGTAATAGCTAATAATATTAATGGTGACTTTTTATCGCCGAATTATTTGCGCATGCGCTTAAAATGTATATTTCTCTATATGTTTCCTTATTTATTTGTATTTTTAGATTAGTCTCATTTGTTTATTGCATTCAGCCAATGGTAAGCTTTATTTTTGCCTTTTGATTAAAATATTCCCTTGTCATACTTGCAATCATGACAGATTCTCAATGGACTGATTCTCAGTGGGCTCACGACGTCGAATCAACGTCGAAACAACGCCAAAACGACGTCACGACGTCTTTTTGACGCTGTTTCGGCGAGGATCCGACGTCGTGTGTCTGCAAGGTTACACGTGCTAAGCATCAGTAAATTTTGACTGAGGTTCAGTGATGCTTAATTTTAGAAAGCGATTTCCGGATTTCTATGGGTACCTCCCCCCTAAATAAGAATAATCATCGTTGTAGGACATGCTCTTTCTTTATAAGCACTTTCGTTTTGGTAAAAATTTATATTTTCTTGAATATTTAAAGTAAGAAGGCCAATTTTCTGCCCAGTGATGATTACTTAAAAAATAAAAAACGTGCAAGTCAATTGATTTCATGTTTCAATTAAAGCCTATCATTTTCAAGTGAGTTTTTATACTTTTCTATTTTAGCTGGCGTTGTGGGCAATTTCACAGTAATCTATGAATATGTAGCATCTGACGAGATAGTTATTTTGCAGAATGCAATTGAAGATGTTGGATTTATATCCACTATGCAAGTCAGACCAATATCAATGTTCAGTGAAGACGGTAATATTAAATTTTGTTTATCTCATCGAAATATCTTTCCTTTGCAATGATCACTAATACTGCAAAAGTTTTTCTTAATAATTCGGCAATTTATTTGTTAAAAATAAATATTTGGGGCTGGATAAGACAAGTGATATATTTACGAAGATTTTTGACCCAACAATGAGTTTCCTTTATGGGGGCGTGTAAACGAAAATTAACATAGAATTCGTTTATTTGATTATCATTTCCATGATAATACTATGATTTCATTTCTGTGTATTACAGAATTTGGGACAGGTCTACCCAGTGGGCAAAAGCTTGTTCAAAGTCCGCAGTGAAGACGCCAGAACAACGTTGAAAACTGTTCCTCTAGCGTTTTTACCGCGGACAAGTTTTAGCCCACTGGGATACATGGTTATTGTGATCAAATCTATCTGTGGTTAAACTTCTCTTTTTAATTTAGTACCAACTGCACCATTAAATGTGTCTGCTATTGCGTTATCAGATGCAGAGATAAAGGTTTTATGGACAGAAGTAATATTCGCGAAAGGAAATTTAACAATAGTTGGTTATACTGTATTTTATAAAAGAATTCTTGACTCAGGAGATAATTGGCAAAGATTGTCAACAACCGTAAGTTACACAAATAATATAGCCTGAACTCCTAGTAGTTGAGGCTGTAGCTCAGGCTAATATGATACGGTAACCCGGATATCTCCGTGTAAAGACTTAACATTACCATATACGGCAATGTACAATCCGCATAAGGAAATAATTGGTACCGTCATTTCTCTAATTTAATGCGTCCTCCTCGCAGTAATGTCATTTTTCGGGAAAGAGTTGTCCTCTAATTTAACACTGTAAATCTATAAGGATAAGTTAAAAATCATTATGGAAACGAAAGATAATAACTCTCAAAAAACAAATAAAAAGGGAAAAAAATTGTAACTTGATTTTTTTCTTTAACAGAAAGATTTTCGAACATAGAAAATTTCCCTCTCGTAACGCGAACCGAAAGAAATTTTCTCTGATTTTTACCGCAGACACTCCAGCTCGAAAAGTTTATAATTTAGCTTCTCTAATTATTAAGGTCGTGTTATATACTGGTAAAATAAATAACATCACATTTTAGACTTTTTGTTGAAAACCTTAGCCTCTCTATAATTGACTTTCTTTGATAAAACTAACATGTAGAGAACAGAAAAGGATGTTTCTAAAAATCATTTTTGTCACTTTTACGGCATTTATTAACTGTAGATAAAAATATAAAACTGTCATTGCACAGCATTTACAAGAACGAATATTCGGGGGGAATTTTCAAAACCATAGGACCACCACCATGGGACTTAGTTATTATCCACAGACAACTAAAAGTAGGCGGTGTCGGCCGGGTAACAGGAGTCTATAATAGTTCCTTATTTCGTATTCTATTATTTTATCAGAGTTTCGTTATTTGTCAAAATTTCTTGTTAATTCATAATCTTTCATGGAGTAGTCTAGCTAGGTTTTCGTGATGGCTTTTTTCTCTTACAAATAAGCGGTCTATATATGGAGTTATTCGTATTCTGTAATCTTGCATGCTACATATTGGATTCACTTTGGGATTATAGAAATACGTTGAATTATATACTCAGTGGGCAAAAACTTGTTCAGATTCCGCAGTAAAGACGTTTTCGACGTTGTTCTAGTGTCTTTACTGCGGACTTTGAACAAGTTGTTCTAGTGTCTTTACTGCGGACTTTGAACAAGTTGTTCTAGTGTCTTTACTGCAGACTTTGAACAGATTTTTCCCCACTAGGGTAGTTATATTTGTGATTATTTTATTGTAGAGCAGCGCTCGATGGATAACATTGACTAATTTAATGGCATATACAACGTATACAATACGAGTTGTTGCTTTTCATGATATGGGAAATGGAATTGCATCACAATTTGTGGATGAAAAAACAATGGAAGGATGTTAGTGCAACCTCATACCCAGGTTTTCTTGACTTTCGGCGCTTTCCGTTTTTCAAGAAAGTCAAGAAGCCCTGGGTACGAGGTCGATGTTAGTATTAACGAAGTTAACACATTCTAAATATTCAAACTTAGATAAGGAGAGTGTTATGAAAGAGCTTTCAAGTGGGCACACGAAGTGAAATTAAAGTTGAAACAACATCACGACGTCGTTTTGACGCCGTGTCAACGTTAATGTGACGTTATATCCCCACAGGCTTGTAACTGATTGGCTTCTCAGTACAAAAGTAACCACTCCATTCCAAGATAGTGAACTCTGTACTCTTCTCTTTGATAATACACATTATCTCTTAAAAATATTATCAATATCCCCCTCTAAGACAATGCTGCGTTTCTGGATAGCTAAAAATACAAGTATACAAATTAAGTTAGATACGTTTTACAAATTTTGACAAACAATACACGCCACAAGCAAAACAAAAATCAGAATACGACCACAAGAAGTCCCTATAGATTTATCTCAGAGATTTATCGATCGATCGAGTAGACTTTAGACTTAGAATCTTGGAAATTTTCCTAACTCGACGAATTCTGTTGTTCACAGCAACTTAGTACCCAGGCTTTTGGAAAAAATTCGAAATTTCGTCGTGTAATCAAAGTTTTAGACTTTTTCTCCAAGTTGAAATTCACTTTGTCTACAGTATTTTCGTCCAAGATTGTATAGATAAAATATGTAAATCTGTACAATAACATCTGCAAGATAAAATCTGTTAAAATACGTAAAGGATCTATCTGTAAATGCGATTAGCTAACAAATTTTATCCCAGATAATGAAAATAAATCGAGGGAAAAAAATCCCGAACAGGTAATCTGAGCCAACTTCGTTCCCAGAGCTTCTTCCCTCTTGACGTTTAACGCTGTGAGAAAAAGAGTGTTAAACGTCTAGAGAGAAGCCCTTGGAACGAGGTTGAATCTGAGCTATACTAGTCCTTATCTGATTTTTAAGTGTTAAAACTCAAATAGATTTAAAGCAGGGTCTCTAGGTTATAAGATTTTATCTGGATCTATAGGTTATAAGATTTTATCTGGATCTCTAGGCTATAAGATTTGAACTGAATCTCTAGACTATGAGATAAAGGACTAGATCTCAGGCTATAAGATTTAAATAGCTACAATCATGTTCATAAATACTTGAAACAAAGTGAATTGGAAGTTAAAAAGTCTTAAATTGTGATTAACAAGACGAACGGCATGAAAAGCTGAATTTGTTCCAAGAGTCTAGATACTAGGCTGCTTGGAATAATCACTACGAAATAATATAATTTATCGAGTTTGAAAAAACATCTAAGATCCTAAGGCCTATTAAGTCATTGCACAAAAACTTATTGAGTCACTGCACAAAAAAGAAGTTATTGCATTGCAACAAGTTCTACCTTGAACAACCAATGTTTGTATTATTTTAAGAGAAGGCGTATTATAATGTCTCATTATATTGTTAGATCCTGCAGAATCTCCAGCTAATTTCACATGCGTATCTGAAAATCCATCGACGATCACTTTAACATGGCAATTACTTGACAGTACATTATGGAATGGAGTTCAGAAAGAATACACAACATATTATAAAATATACAACAGTGGAACTATAATGGATGCAGTCAAATTTGGTTCATCGAAAAGAACGGGAATTTTGTTAGATTTAGCTCCATACACAAAATATGAAATATATTTTGTTGCTACAAATAACAATGGCGATGGACCAAAAGCATGGTGTGTAGTGGATACCCAGGAAGGAGGTAAATATATTAAGTCTTATCTGGAGATAAAAGATAATTTCCGACAGGGGAAAAAGAAGACATTCCATTGGTAGAAATCAACCTTTACAAGGAAAGTTTTTTGCGAATGCCAAAAGAATTTAGTATAAATCGGCGCCATATGATTTGCTAGAAATGCGTTGTTGAAAAAAGAATTAAACAGGCCTTTTGTAAAACAATGAAAAAGGGGTGTTCGTTGCCCTAAGTAAAACTTGTTACAATACAATAACTTCCTTTGTGTGCAACGACTTTACTCACTGCACACAAAGGAAATTGTTGCATTGTAACAAGTTCTACTTAAAGTAACAAACGACTCGTTTTCATTGTTTTTTGAAAAGGACTATTCTGCAGCAAGAATCATCGCTCAGTAATTATCGCTTAATATTACTCAGTGTTCAATATTCTCTTAGTTCCATCTGTTGGGCCAAAGATCACATTCTGGGAACTTGACCCTCTTCGTCCATTAGAAGCAATTGTTACATGGGATCAAATACCAGAAGAGAGCGTCCATGGAAGATTAACTGGATACAAAATTAACTATGGCGTTTCAAGAAATGGAAAAAAACGATATTCCAATCCTGAAATGAAAAGTATTTTGGTAAGTTCAGTCACGATTTTGCAGGTAATACTGATTTCTTCGGACAAATTATGTCTACTTTGAAGACGCACTACGTAGCAAAATAAGCCGAAATTTTCAGACTGTTTGTAACTTCTTATTGGCCAATTAAAAAAGTAATTTTTTTTGTCAATTTGGATTTGCGCTCTATGTTAACCAAGTTGTGATCAAGGTGGTAAGTAATTATTTTCTTTTTTTTGGATTTTTTTTACGATTTAAGGCCATTTTTCTATTCCTAAAAAATATTCTTTCAAAAAAATCGAAAAGTATAAAGAACTTATTTAGCTATAACAAACTTCCCAGTGGGAAAAAACAGTAAAGATGCTAGAACAGCGTCGAACAACGTTGCTCTAGCGTTTTTACTACGGACTTTGAACAAGTTTTTGCCCATTGGGTTTAAAAATCTTTTCCAGAACTCGAAGTATTCCAATATTTTGAACCAAAATCGATTAAAAATTTCATACGGTCGTGTGTTAATGATGACGTCACAGAAAAACTAACTCTTTTTGTAATAGTTTACCGTTCTACCAAGTTTAAAGGGGGACTTACCCCTCTCAAGACTTACAAAATTCACGCAGATCCCAGGCCAAAAAGGGTTTAAACTTATTATAACTTATGTGCTGGTTTCTTTGAAGTTCAACCGTTGGAGAGGGTTGGAAAGTACGAGGTGAAGTATTTCACTTATCTTGGCATACTTAGTTACACCAAGTTATTTAAATTTATATTTAGGTTAATCAATACACAACTCAAATCGTTTTGTCCGGTTTCTTAGAACCGTCTATGGAACTTACTGTAACAATTGCAGGATTGACTCGAATTGGTGAAGGAACGCTCAGTGCTCCTGTATATGTAGGTAAGAAAATGAATCCCTATGCCAAAATCTATTTGCTTATTTATTATTGTTCTCTGCCGGCACGTGACATTTTTTAAATATAAAAAAGACGTTTGACGTTGTGACGTTACTTTAACGTTGAAATTTCTCCGTATATAGGCTGTATATTGCCATATAAGGACTGTGTACACCATATACGGAGAATTTAGATACGTATTCGATAGTCCTTTTCCTTGTGTTAGGGACGAAAATCAAACACATGGCATTAATCATCCCGAATAATATAAACACAGTATGGAAAAACACCAAGTACGGTTCCGGATATCTCCGTCATATATACCAATGCATATATCGAAAACATTCCTAAGGACTTCTCGATTTTTCCGTGAAGAGCTTGATATGCGGAGATATCCGATAGTGGTCGGAATAAGAGTAAATAATCACTGTGGAGGAGGTATTACTGAGCATAGCTTCAGGCTTTATAACCTGAAGCTATCATCACTCCTCCACAGTGATTATTTGCTCTTACTTCGACCACTGGTGTTTGACAATCTTTCAGGTTGTGAATCCCAAACCACCTAGTGGGCACACGATGTCGGATCAACATCGGAACGACGTCCCCGATATCGTGTGCTTTTGAGATATGACATTTTGTACTTAATATTTTATATGTTCTTTATTTCAGAGACTTGTAACTGTCCCATTTCGATCTACTCAGCTTGGTTTGTTAACAAGCCATATACTTATAAAAATCGAGACGGTAGCGTTGCCGGAATATTTCCGGATTATATGGGTGCTATGATTCATAGTTTATGTGCTGACTGTTTTGGATTAAAAAGAGGCAATTCGAAACAACCGTCTACGTTATACTGGGATAGGAGTAAAGATGGACACTCACCTTTAAGAAATGGTACGTCAGTTTAACCTTCTGTTTTATCACTGACTGACATACCACCGTTCTACAATTCTGCAAAGTTGCATTTTGTGTCTAATTTACCTTAATTTTCCGAAAATATTTTTAAAGCATTCAACATAGGTCTGTAACAAAGTTCATTGTATTGGCATTGTATCTATTTTTCGCCTACAGCCTTTGCGCCATTGTGTCACCAGTCAACGACCAAAATAGATTTGGTAACGAAGTTAGTCATATTAAAAATTTCAATGTTCTTTTCTAGATGAGAAAGATTTGAAAGAAAGAGTTGCTGATAATGTTCATTTTCATGTTGCAATGTTTGGTCGCTCCGAAATCGAAAATTTTCAATCAGATTATAGATTTGTCTCGATTGTTCAAAGTCCTGGTTCAGCATTTATAGTTAGAGATCCATTAGCAGAACTCGATAAGACATCCGCTATAATGGGATCGTTGTTTAATTGCTGGCCAGCTATTATTATCATTTTTTTATTGTCTATGGTTGCTGGAACAGTAGTATGGTTTATGGTGGGTGCTCAGAAAATTTAAGGAATCGTCCGCAGCGTGAAAGACTATGTCCATCCAGTGGACAAAGATTTGCTCAAAGTCCGCGGTAAAGATGCTAGAACAACGTTAACAACATTGTTCTAGTGTTTTTACTGCGGAATTTTAATAAGTTTTTGCCCACTAGGCTGAATATGGTTGTTGATATCTCTGTATAGGGACATTGCATAACCAAATATGGTAATACACAGTCCATATATGGAAGTATTCGATACTGTATTCGGTAGGATTTCACATCTACGCAGTGGGCAAATACCTGTTCAAATTCCGCAGTAAAGACACTAGAGAAACGTCGAATGACGTTGTTCTAGCGTCTTTATTGTGGACTTTGAACAAGTTTTTTTTTCACGCTGGGTACGGTCTCCAAATTGTTTTTCATAAACTATTTTGTTTTGATAGCTTTTAAAGAAGCAAAAATAAATATTACTAAAATACAGTATACGTTCTTTTAAAAAAATAGTACCGCATTTAAGGATTTAAGTCAAACGATAAGAAATACAGAACTGAAACAACCATATATCTTTATCAAGATTTTGATCTCTAAAACGCTTATACATCTTTGTAGATCTCGTAGATTTTTCTTATTTGGACAAACAAATATTTCTTTACTTCTCAAACGAACAATTTCATTTTGTATTTTGTCAGGTATTTATGTTTTTTGGCTGTACTATTACTCCTGTTCAGAAACAAATAAGAAACTTGAGCTCCTGTTAAGAAACAAATGAAAAACTTGAGTTCCAAAATATTAGCGAAAAGATAAGAAGCTCCAGTTTTCGCTCAAATCTAAAGTTTCTCATAAAACAAATACGTGTACAAGATCGTTACACTCTGCATGGTAATTGTTTTTAATACACTTTCCCAGTGGACAAAACCTTGTTCAAAGTCCGCAGTAAAGACACTAGAACAACGTCTCAAATGACGTTGTTCTAGGGACTTTATACTGACTTTGAACAGTTTTTTGCCCACTGGTTTAATGTTATTTATATATTTTAGGACTGTCAATCAAACGCTGCAGAATTTCCAAATGAAAGCTTTTTAAAGGGAGTATATCATGGAACTTACTGGGCATTTGTATCTATGACAACCGTCGGGTAAGAGTACAATCTACAACCTCATCAAATGGGATTGGGGTAACATTTCTCCCACAATTTGTTTTATTTTTTACTTTATGATTAAAGAAACTGATTTCTGCTAAATTTAGCATATTAAAATTGTGAAGAAGAGTAATATGTTGGCTGAAAATATTCTGAAAATTCTCTTCTCCACAGTAATGAATTGCAGTTATTTAAACCCTTGATTAATTATGACGTTAAAATTGAAAGTTTTTAGTTCTAAAAGTTTCTTAAAGAGTTCCTTAAATTTTTCAAATATTATTAAAAGTACAGAGACAAAAACGGACAATAATAACGAGTAAGTATGTTTTAATTGCATCTTGTAGCTTACTAAAAAAATCTCTCGTCTAACAAA
>JAULBZ010006535.1:0-12307 GCA_032360805.1 Neoturris breviconis | reverse complement strand
AAGCAGCGAAATCTTCTTCCAGCGAGTTTCTCCCAATAAAGTACTAGTTGGAGATTACCTTATATCTTTTTCCAACAAATAAAATATAGTATAAGGGACCATCTTAAAAATAAAATAAACAAAGGAGAGTGCTGAGTCAGCCATCTTGTAATATACTGGGCCCAGTTGTTCGAAAGCCGATTAACACTAATCTAGGATTAACCCTGGATTAAAACTACTTTCTACAAATCAGATAACGTGAAAAGACAATTTAATCGAGGATTAAACTAATCGGCGTTCGAACAACTGGGCCCTGGTTTCTTCGTACCAAAGAGACCAATCTATTACAAGTTTGTTGACCTAACACACTTCTGTACAGATTCATTTTTGTTGAATTTTGTCAATTTTAGTAGATTTAACCCTACCAAAAAGTTGGTTTTGGAGCAAAATATTGAGATGGTCCCTTACAATGATCGATTATGTATCAACATTATCCACTTATGGAGGATCAAAACTGGTGGAAACACAATGTCTGCTGACATTCTTGATTACCCAACAAGAATGGATGCGTAATATTAAATCGTGGCGAATTGATTTACCAACAAACTTTTACTTGTTTCAAATCAGTCTCTAATTGTTGGCAATGGACCCAAAGAAATCACATTAGAAAGTCAATTGATAAGGCAGAAAATAACTCAACAACTTACTTCAGTACAACAATGACACACACCATATGAAACGAAAAGAAGTACAAACGCGCAGCTTTACTTGTGACACGAACGAAGCCATCAGTTATTACTGAACAAT
Organism: Neoturris breviconis; assembly: GCA_032360805.1. Taxonomy (NCBI): domain Eukaryota; kingdom Metazoa; phylum Cnidaria; class Hydrozoa; order Anthoathecata; family Pandeidae; genus Neoturris; species Neoturris breviconis. Next base: position 11,521 of record JAULBZ010006535.1, on the reverse strand, counting down.
AAAGTTAAGAAAAATTTTATCCGCATGGTATCAAGAGAGACTTTTATATAACTATGGTTGCTCGCTCTGCTGTCTCGAGATAATGCGTTTTGGCATAAGCAAGTCTTTCATAACTGTCAGACATCACTTGTGGTGTACTAAAAACTCTCCTCCACAGGTGCTATCTGATATTCATTTTCAGGCTTGATATGCACAAATATATTTGTTAAGCAGAACATAAATCAAATTAATTAGGTCTGATGTTTATGGTATTTGAAAGAGTATCTATTTCTTATGGCAAATGTGATCTCTCATGTGATTTGTTATTACAACCACTTGAGATAACAGTCAAGACTATAAAGCAGAGTGACTGAAATAAACGTAATAAATAAAACAATTAAACTAATAAATAATTGTTCAATCTTCAAAATTTAAGAAAACAATCATTTAAAAAGTCAAGGTCAAGATTTTTAATTTTACATGAAAAAAACAAACAAAATACAACAACTGAAATTTAGCTAACGTTTCTGTAAATTTCTATCTAAAATCAATACCCAATGAACCAATTATAAGAGTATCAACTGATGATAGAAGGCATGCAACAAATAGCATTCATGAAATAAAAAAAGATGTACGTGGATGGGCGACTGAAAGAAGTTGTTCATCCAGATGTTGATCATCAGAACCTTACAAACGGTACAAAAGGTAATCCTCAAAAGAAAAGTTAGATATCACCAGTGGAGGAGTATTTTTTGAGTACAGTTTTGAGCATTAAAGTTCCTACACAGGTGAAGTCAGATCATTATTTTGGGGTTTGTCAATAGAATGAAAAGGATACTATGCCATTGATTGACAACAGTCAGATCAAATAAAAGTGAGTATGATTTCAAAATATTATTAAAATTCTTCTCACAATAATATAAGCGTGCAAATTGTGATCCGTTTAATTTTGGATTTCCACATATTTTTTGATATGGTGTTAGAGTTGACATATTGCTCGTTCCGTAATCTTTTATATGACCTTGAAATAACTCCATACCAATAACAGCAAACATATAGTATAAAACCTAAAATATAAGGTGTATAGACCTATTCACAAATATATGAAAATGAGGCGTTGTCTGTTCAAAGTAAAAACTTGTTGCATTGCATCAGGTTTCTACTTTGATTAGCTAACGCCTCGTTTTTATGTCCTTGTAAATAGGTTTATTATAGTTGCAGAAGAAAGTATAAATAATCACTTGAAACTACAGTACCCAGTGGGAAAAAACTTGTTCAAAGTTACCAGTAAAGGCCACCGGATGATGTTGTTCTAGCTTCTTTACTGCTGACTTCGAACAAGTATTTGTCAACTGGGTATGTGCAAAAAACGCTCTTCCACAGTGGTTATTTGTTCTTATTTCAAGCACTACATTCCATGAGTTTTATCAGACCTTTCACTGACCGCTTAACAAATATATCAGATTTTTGCATTCCCTAACTAGCCTAAACATTATAAAGTCATCACAAAAAGATATCCAAATTAAACATAACAATATGTACGTCAGTCTAACATGATTCATTATTCACAGGGCTTAAAATAGCTGTCAGCCATCACTGTGGAGAAGAGATATTTCAGAGTAATTTCGAAAAATTTGCCCTCCACATTAATGTCTAGCAGTTATTTTAATCCCTGTATTCAAGTTTGAAGTTTGACCCTGACTTTTTAGGGTCAAATATTTTTCTTGATTTTTTTCTTGTTTATTTTATTTTCATTAGACTGGGATGGATTATTATTTGTTTCTCAACATAAGGCATCAGCTATCAAAGCGATGAATATAGCATGCAAAACAAATTATAAATAAGATAAATTCGAAAACTACAAAAATAAAATTCGTTAATAATAAGAAGCTTACAAACATAATTCCACCGTATGTAATGATAGCTGGTCCGATTTGTAAGATTGTGTTAATGATAACTTGAAATCTAGAAAAATAAACAAAAACAATAATGAGTCTTCCGGACCTTTTAGGGCTTTGGTAACTAATTTGATTTAACCAATCATTCAGAAGTATATTCATAAAGAGCGGACCAGTTCTTCCAGGGGTATAGTGCTATATATGATCTGTAAGTTTAAACATTGTTTGTAGCGCCGTATCGAATATTAAATAATAATAAACAGGTCACGGAGCATTCTTCTACGTGACCAACCCACTAAATAAATATTCGTTCACATTCAAAATTACTAAGGTAAATTAGGTGCCACGCAGTCGACAAAAAGCTTGTTTAAAGTCGAAAGTAAAGACACTAGAACGCCATTCAACGTTGTTCTAGCGTCTTTACTGGTGACTTTGAACAAAATTCCATAAAAACGAGCTTGCGCTGGATTAGTCGTTTCTTATATGACTCAGTACTCTTTCTGTAAATTTTAAAAACAAACCTTTTAATATTACCAACAATCTTGAACAAACGTAACACTCGCAGAATAAGTAGAAAATCCAATAGAAATTGACTGTATTGCACTATGGAAGAGGAAATAAATGTCAATGTTATGCATAAAGGTCCCATCTGGTCTTTATCACACCCTGCAAGTTCAATTCCACTTTACTACTAGAAGGGTACAGCATCTGAAGGACTTAGAAAATTATAAAGATAACTTTCAACTTTTCCAAATTCAAGAAATAGTTGGATATTATAAATATCCAATAAATATTTTAATAACACTGAAATAGTCTCCCCCACAGATAGACTTTTGAAATTTGTGAAAGCTAAGATTTATATAAGTTACTTACGAAAGTCAAATAAAGCTTCAAGGATATATACTAATGTAGCTGCTTCAATAACAACAGTATCAAAACTAAAAAAACGCTCAATTATTTAATAAGTATTAGTGATTTGTGATCTCTGTAGATTCACTCATGTTTTCGCATACTAAATAACCCAGTAGGCAAAAACTTGTTCATCTTTACTGCAGATTTTAACAAATTTTTGCCCACTGAGAAGAAAATGCTAAACTATGCTAAAGGTTGATTTACACTAGGCAAAACGAATTCCTGTGAAAGCCAAAAGAAGATATTCCATTGTGTGTGACCTCAATCTCTACTGATAGAATGTCTTCTTTTGCGGACAAAAGTTTTTGCCCAGCGGAAATCCACCTTAAAAGGATAAAACTATTTATTTTAAAGGAGCACTCAACCGATGAATGTAGTGTCATCCATTTTATTAATTGGTTTTCATAGAATGAGAAAAAGAAATGCTCTCAAAACTGTTTTTACAGAGATGTAAACAAATACAGGTGTTCCTTTAAATCTAGTTTAGAATGAATACAAGGATAAAGATCAAAAATTGAAAATAGTAGCAACATTTTAGAGAATACTTGGTTCTGAGAAAAAAAATGATACAAAAGTTAAATGGGAAATTTTGAAATGTTAGTACTGAAACTGCGTAACAAAGAAAGTGGGTCACGGAAGTCACAAAATGCAAAACTCTGCTTGCAATAAATTGTTTGGTGAATACACAGTGGTCGAGATAAGAGCAAATGAGCACTGTGTAGGAGTGATTTTTAGGCATAGTACCCTCCCCAAAGTGAATATTTGCTCTTGACCAACTGAGAATCCTAAAAACCTCAAATACTAACATATTCCAGAATTTAGATACAAATTCTCTTGGTCCAGCAGTATATAATTTAAGCGCTATTTCTAAGTTGAATAACCCAATGAACACCATTTCACCTCTATCTTCATTTATTCCAATGAATACAGCATTCACAATTATAACCAAATCAAAAAAGTAAACAAAAAATCTAAAAGTAAACAAGAATAATTAGAATAAAATTAGTGTTCAAAATAAGAACAAATAATCACTGTGGAGGAGTTATTTTTGAGCTTCGATTTAGGCCATATAGCATACAGCCTGAATCTTATGTTCAAAATCTCTACCCCAGTGATTTTATTTTCTTTTTTTTCGATCAACTCCCAACATTTCCCTTTCATTCATTCCAATTCAATTCAATTCAATTCAATTTTAGGATTACAAAAAAATTACAAAGCAGGTTAAGGAAATCTTTTAAAAACTCTCTTAATATGAAGCAATAGGAACCAGATTGTAACAAGACTAAAATAATCACTGTAGAGGAGGGTTATTTGGACATAGCCTGAAGTTTTGCCCAAAAACCACTCCTCCACAGTCATTTCGTTGTTTATTTCGAGCACAGGGCACACATACCTATGTTTTACACACTCTTGTATAAACATACTGACTTTCGACAAATATATGTATGGACACATTCGCATAAATATATGACCAGAATTATTGATTGTATCCATTTTCACATGTAACAGATCGCAAAGATGCACAAAACTTTTGAATTCTAAAGAAAATTGTGTAAACTGTATTATATCCAGTGTTTGAAACAAGGCAAAATAATCACTGTGAAGGATGGGTTGTTGAGCATTACTTCAGGCTTTTTAGCCTGGAGCAATGCTCAAAAAGCACTCCTCCACAGTGATTATTTCCTCTTATTTCAAACACTGTATCTAGCACCCTCCTCGCAGATTATTAAAGTTTATTATTTTTGTTCCTGTCATTTCTTAGTAGCGCTGGATATAAGAGCAATTAACCCCTATGGAGGAGCGATTTTTGAGCATAGCTTCAGGCATTGTAATGCTTTGAGTTCTAAAACTTAAATAATGGAAAGAAGTTGTAAAAAATCTATAATCAATTTTTCACAAAGAAAGCTCAAACTCAAGTAGGAGAACAAATTTAACTAAATATGTCTTCCTCAAAAAAAACTCAACCACGCAAGACAGTTAACTCTGTCTACACTAAAAATAAATATGTACATGTGCCTCACAAAAGGGTGCCGCTATTGAGAAGGTCCGAAACAACAAACAGCAGACTGTTAATTATTTCACATAAACTTACCGATAGCATGCTCCTCATTTTCATCAAGAACTCTCCAGAATAGAATAACTTGAATTGGATTCATCTTTGGTTTCATAAAATGTATGAGTTGTTTCCATTTTTGAAACGTAACAACCCACTTGCCACATTTTTTTGATTTCAAACAATCGAATGCCGATTTCATGTTTTTCCTTTTTCGATAAACGGATGCCTTAACTTCATTCTAAAGAATGAGAATACAATTTTCAAATAAAATAGGAGAGAGAGAACATTAAGGTTCCTTAGAAGATTAGAACGAGAATATAGGATGTTGAAAAAGAGTATGTACAGAGATAAGTCAACTTGAAAGTTACTTCTATGTTCTATTCCAGTGTTCGAAATAGGAGTGAATAATCACTGTAAAGGAGTGATTTTTAAACATTGCTATCAAGCTTAAAAGCAAAGCTCAAAAATCCCTTCTGCACAGTGATTATTTACTCTTACTTTGAACACTGTATTCACCTTGAATCAAGTCAATATACAGAAAATGATTAATCAAAATGACAATTGAGTTGAACTGTGTTATAAATAAGAGACTACGTAGCATTTGCTTGCTCTTATTTGGGATATAGATTTGAGGTTAATTTACGTTAGACAGAAAATTTGCTGTATAAGCAAAAAGAAGACATTCCATTGGTAGAAATTAACATTACATGATGTGTGATGTCAATTTCTACCAAAGGAATGTTTTCTTTTGGCTTGCGCACGGAATTTTCCACCTAATGGAAATCAACCTTTTGGCATAGAATTAAAGGTGCACTTGAAGAAAATAAGAAAACCTACCTTGAGATGTGTCCTGTAATTCTTGTAAACAACAGCTAAGAAGATGCTTACAAAGATATACATACATATGATTGTGAAGACAATAAAGTATAGCGAATACCAATTATCTCGATTATACGCAGGTATCCTAAAATAAATAATCTACTCATCGAAATAAGAGCAAATAATATTTATGAGCCTAAAAAATCCCTCCTGTCATCCACAGCAGTGGTTATTACTCTTATTTTGGCGACCAACGAGTAGTGTTCTTATTTTCCAACAAACACCCCCGTTCAGTGGATCTGTCAGTACTGGTACCACAATGCAAAACACCAGTAACAAGCATATAGAACTCGAGTATGAAAAAGGGTGTTATGTTAACGAACTTGGAATTGATTGGTTTTTTTATATGAAGAAACCAATCAAATGAAAGCTTGTTGACAATTATAAAGAATCGTAACAATGCTTTATTCACTTCATGGAATTTGTATGTTCTTACAAGCCTGAATTTCACAGCTAGACATCACATGTGGAGAAGTGTTTTTAAGTACCGTTTTAAACTTTGAAGCTGAAAACACTCCTCAACAGGTGATGTCTAGCAGTTATATTCAGGCTTGTCCTAAGGTGCTCAATGTAGTCTACACTAGTGAACATATAACTGAATGTTATGAATTTGTGAACAATCCTGCTTACATCCAGCACAACTGGGACAGGAAAGTAGCTGGTCATATTATTTTGAAAGAAGGCATAAGAACTTACTCACATGATATCGGGATTGTTAGCTGTGGTGGTAAGTACATATAGATTGAAATAATTATCCCAATAATTTGTAAAGTATGGTGCACCATCGATAGTTGTAATGTTCCTATAAAGGAATACTTATACTCAGTGATCGAAATAAATACTATGGCGGTGTGTTTTTTGTGCATAGCTTAAGGCTTCCCAGTGGGCAAAAACCTGTTCAAAGTCAGCAGTAAAGACACTAGAACAACGTTGAACGGAAATTGTTCTAACGTCTTGACTGCAAACTTTGAGTCAGTTTTTGCCCACTGGGTTTATAGCTGTTACAACAGTTATTACTTACTTTTATATCGATCATTGGTACCAATTGCTACACAAAGTATTTACGGCTGTGAAAATTATCAACTTGTATTAGCTTGGTAGAATACCGTATTCTTATAATTTAGCATACTCCTTCCTATAAGCACACCTTAGAATAAGTGCACCCTGAAAGTATTATGTTTTTATATAAGCGCACACCTTCCATTAAGTGCATCCCTTCCATTAAGCGCACCCCTTCCATTAAGCCCTAAAACCAGCAAATAAGAAGCAAAGCTCACTCCCTCCTTAAAATAAGACAATTGATTATTTCTTTTTATTTAAAGGCAGGTTCTCCTACGTTGCTACGTTGCTACATTCATGTGCTATAACAGACTTGATCTTGGAAAATAAGGATGATACTGAAATTGAAATTGATATTTGCACTTAGAAACTTATAGGAGATCGGATGCAAATTAATTTTCTTGACTTTTTTAATAAGTGCATTCCTTCCAATAAGCACACCCTTTGAATATGCACACCCTCCTCCTGAAACTAGAAAAATTTAAGATGCACACTGTGTGCTAATTCGTTAAAATACAGCATAGTCACTTTTGAGAAATTTGGAATATTATGATTGAAATTAGAAGTGATGGCAGTGTTCAACATAAAAAATAATCACTGTGGAGGAGTGATTTTCGAGCGTACCATGTCAAGAGTTTGCGAATCTTTAAAAATATGTAATTATATTTTAATTATATTTTTATTTTGATGTTACTGATGCCTATGAAGTCGTGCTCAAAAAACACTCCCCCACAGTGATTATTTGCTCCTAATTTGAGTACTTAGTTTAGACTAAGAAGAACTTATAATTATATACCTATGTTCGAAAAGTTTCAATCCGAGTAGTGAATACAATGCAATGACCAGTAGAAAGAGAATAAGTACACTTGATATTTCAGGTAGAGTTTTACGAATGTTTCGAACTGTACGACGTACCTACAAAAGAAAGCATCGTAATTTTAACAAATGTTTTTCCAACTTTATGTTAAATTGTTGTTCAACCTTTTGGTAAGAGTAGAGAATTTACAGTTTTTGTCTCTATACTTCTTTCCAATGTGAATTATATCTTTAAAATGCTCAGCAACTTTATCCAGTGGGCAAAAATCAAAAATTGTTTGACGTTGTTGTGGCATGTTCTGGGTAGCATCATGCAAATTGATAATACACATCATATTGCCATTTTAATTTCAGCATTTGCTGATGATTGTTATTATTACCATGTTGGGTTTGGTTCCAATTTGCAGTGGTTTCAAAACTAGTAGCTACACAACAGGCCTACTTTATACAGATATTTTCATAATCATTGATTCGTATCAAAACAGGAATGGATCATAATCATGGTTGCATTATGTACTCATGGATATGACATAATAATGATAGTTACGTTGAGTTCTCACCTGAAACAGTATTCCTTTTTCTGTGAAATATATTTGAACCTTTGTATTATATTATTCCATGCTAATTGTTTCCCATGGACAGTGCCAAAAATATTCACCCTCACATTTCACATGAATCATTGCAAGCTAAGTTTCAAATTAATACTTTTAGTACTGCCTTTAGGGACCATCCACAAAATTCGTTCCCAGGGGAAGAGTGCTGAAACAACGATCTTGCAATTGATTGGTTTCTTTGACTAAACACTCTTCATCGTAGTTTAATTTTTCCAAATTTAATTAATTTGACTACGTTTTTTAACGAATTTTGGAGATGGTTCCTTAGTTTAGTATAGAATATCATAACTTTAACCTTATCCCATTCACAGTCACAAACAAATATTTCCATTTGAGATGTATTATCTGTCAGAGATGGATGTTATGTTCATGAGATGTCTATTTTCAGAACCGACATTTTCTAGTATACCTCCATGATTTAGATTTGAAGCCTAATAAATGGTCTTTCTTTTACACATCAGCATTTAAATTTGATTTGATTAAAAAAATGCCAACGTTAGTTAAAAACTTCTTTTTTTTCTGTATTAGTAAAAACATTTTGTCTGCATTAGTCGCTGGTGTATGAGATCCGCTCTAACGTATTTCTGACAGTCATAACCCCCTGATGTTGTCATTATTTGTAATAAATATATTCTCTTTGTAATAATGTGTAAGGGGGTTAGGTTAGTTATGTTGGTTTTGCTGTCATGTATTTTTTAGGCATACCTGTTTTGAGCATTATAAGCCTTCATTTGAGCGCATAAAAATAGTAAAAGTTGTCTATACCTATTTGATGCTTTATTTGAATAGTATAGATAAAGGCTAGCCTTTTTCTGATATTGGAATTAAGTGATGATATGAATTAGTATCATAAAAAGTGCATTGAAAACAAATTTTACTTAACACTGTATACCAGAACACTTATACCAGTATCAAGATTGCCCTGGATATGTCCCTGATATGGCAGGCACTGAAAATTAATTTAGCGGATAAGGTGATAATACCTGTCTAGTTTCACTGAAATTGATCATAAACGCAGGCCTCAATACTCTCGTATAACGAATAGCAAATTTTTCAACTCCAAATTGTTTCAATAAGATAGTAAGTCCCATATCCAGCAAAGTTAACTATAAAAGAGAAATATTATACTTGAAATAAAAATAAAATACTTTTTCTAGATGCAAGCCTTAACTGTCAGACATCACCTGTGGAGGAGTGTTTTTGAGTAGTTTTCAGCTTTGAAGCTGAAACTGTACTCAAGAGACACTCCTTCACAGGTGATGTCCGACCATTGTTTTGAGGCTTGAGATGTAAAAAAACATCTACAGAGAATAGTAAGAAACAAACTTGTAATGGAGAAGCTTTCATAAAACGTAATTCAAGATGTATGCAGTGCCTCAAAATAAGAGCAAACAATTACTGCGGAGGAGTGATTTCTGATCATAAGTACAGCATACAAAGCAAATTCCTCCTCTACATTGCTTATCTATTCTTAGTGTAAGAGTTTACTTTGTTAACATGAGTTTAATTAAATGTATTTACACCCGTTTTGAGAGTTTACTTTATGAGGCATAAAATTTGATATTCCATGGAAGTGTATCAGAATGGTTTGCACATAGAGAAGACAATTTTTAAACCTTTCCATAAACCCTTTCCATCCCAAGCATTTTCAGGCATTCTTTGAGATTTTCAACAATTTCAAGATGTTAAGATTTTCAACAATTTCACCACCTGTGGGTTGCTGCTCCTTGGTGCATGGGTCGCGACGCTCCTAGATGTCAACCTAGGGGGTACGCCAATCAAAGAATCAAAGGTACGGTATTGAAAGTGGCGAGCCAAACCAAGCAAAAGTTAAACCTACAGTAATACATGGAAATGATTCTCATATATCACACATCATAAAACTTCCGTGAATGGCGTGTGATAGCACGCGCACGCTCCTGCACACGCCTAAAATATTTTAGGCGTGCAGTACATCGCACGCGCAAAGTTGTAGCATTGCACTCGTCGATTGTTATTTATTTATTTATTCATTTGTATTGTATTCTTAAAACTTGCTCTTGGTAGTCTAACATCCTCATGCTTACAAATAATCCTCGTTGTAAAATTATCTTGTATGCACTTAAGTTCCAATCTTAAGTTCCAATATAAATGATAAACTTCAAGTAAATTTCCCATGTGCTTTTTCGAAGCAGCAGAAAAAAATAAATAAACATCGGCACAAATTTAATAAACAGTGGTCAATGGTCAATCTTCAATATTGATAGTAAGAAACATCTTCTTTGTTGACAATTCTGCTTAGAAAGTAAAGCCCATGCTTCAACACATGTATTCTTATGTATTAATTTGCAGACTTATGCAAATCTGTTTTATTCAATATAAAAATTGATTAATCTCTACAGAAAACAGGTTCATTAATATTTCCTCACTTTAGGAACATTTTTAAGCAAATTCATGAAAGAAAAAGATTTAAACAAGGAAGTTGCAATAAAAAATATAAATATAATCTCTTTGAGTAAATTCCGTTCTTTCATTAAAAAAACTCCTTCTGTTTTATTGTCCATCACATTTGTAATTTACATTGAGACTAATTACTAATGTTATAGAAATTCATTAACTTACTCATGGCGTAGTAATTATATGTATGTTCCTTAAGTGCATAATGTTAATATTTTTAGAAGAAAACTTCCCAATATCAAAGTGGAGACTTCAATTCCTAAAATTCAAGTCTACACTTATTATTTTCATGAATGCGGTCAAAATCTCATAGAATCTCTTTTTCACTGAGACTTGGTCTCGAGTTGATGGAATCATAAAGAAATTGGCCAGCAGTCTCGTAATGGTACCACGCCTTTTTGGTCTATTAGACTGAAAACACAATTTGGACCCTTCTTTGTCTAAAACTCGTAACAGAATAGTACAAAATTGAAATATTGCTCTGCATGCTGGTACCAAATTTCGAAATCAGGCCAGGCTCTAAGTCGCCCGTAAATTGCTTTGGTGCGTGCTGATCATCACTCGCATAAAATATAAAGATTAATTTCAATGTTTAACCCTCCAAATTCCACATCAAACTTTCTAAAAGAAAAGTTTGGCTAGCTACATTACAACGCTGTTCTCAGCACATGCGCCATGTTTTTTTGCTTACAATTGCTATGCATAATTCGCAGAACAAAAATCGCAAAGTAATATCCATTCAAATTCTTGGAGTACATGTCTCAATTCACCTTGGAAGGGGGGGGGGGGGGTCCATCCTAAAACTATTTCACTGTTAAACGAGGGTTAAATGGTCAAACAATCAAGTGTAAATAAAATCAATTAGCTAGTAG
>JAULBZ010006534.1:0-12307 GCA_032360805.1 Neoturris breviconis | reverse complement strand
CATATTTAGAAGACATATCTGATTAATAAGCAAAACCAAATGCATGCATATATTCACACAGGAAGGATTCGATTAATTCCTTGAAAAACAACACAAACAACAATTAAATTTAGTCAATCAAGACGATTGCGGGGGGTTTCAAAAATTTCTAAAAAAATTCTAAGCGTTTCCCCTCTTATTTGATGCTGCAGAGTACAGTACGACGGTAAAAAAATGTTTGGCGAATAAATTCCAATTATTTCTTAATTTCGATATACGTTGAAAAATATTAATTAGAGAACTAATAATCTGTTTTATAATCTGTTTTATTTAAATTACGTGTCTAATTTTTTTTTTTTTAAATGTCAGAAAATAAATATTTCCTGACTAATTTTTTTTTATATTTAATTATTTTAATGTCTAATTTCTGTTTTAAGTCTAACTGTTTTCATGTTTAATTTTTTTCATATCTATTTTTTTTTTGCATTTTATATTTTTAAATGTTTGCGAGTTATTTTTTTTTCATGCTTAATTTTTTTTTTCGAGTCTAATTTTTTTGTCTTAATTTCGACGCATGCGTATTAAGGAATCACAAATCGCATGCTCTGAAACCAATATGGCGGACATGGACATTGACATTCGAGCGTTCTTGAGACATTTGCCAGGAGATATAGAGCTTGCACAGAAAAGCATAGTTTCTGCTGATATCAATTTGTTGGAACATTGGCATATGCGAATGTAAAATGCAATCAATCTATTGCGTTTGCTCCAAGATCGTTTTCAGATCTTCCAACAGATTGTTGTCGTTGAAAACCTCGATACATTATTACAAGAACCTCAGACCGTTAGTCAATCAGTTGGCAACAGAATTGTTGAACCCGTTTTGCAACATTCCATTATGAATGAAACTGAAACACCGGCAATGGGGCGACCAAGAAAATCTCTTTCTAGAGATGAAATTGAAAGTCAGTTTGCTACATTTTGAAACTGGAAAGTAGTGGCACACCAACTTGGAGTTTCCACAAAAACACTTCGACGCAGACGTTTTGAATTTGGCATGGATGTGTCATGCAGTGGTGGCACTAGAATTACTTACACCGATATATCACAAGAAAACTTAATTGGAATTGGAAATGTTTTGAGTATTCTCCCGGATGCACTATAGTTATTGGAGCGCTACGATCAAGATCAATTCATATACAATGAAGTGGATCCTGTGGATCGGGCTCTCAGAAGAACTGTTTCTATCATAAGAAGAGTTTACAACGTACCTAGTCCGAACTCTCTGTGGTAAGTCAAGCTGTTTTAAGAACTACACAAAAAACTTAACTCTGTGTGTTCCAACAAGCTTGGTTCCAATTAACATTATTGTACATTTTAGTTGTCTCTCACACTCTCTCTCTCTCTGCTTTTTTATTCATTTTCATTTTCAATAACTGGATTTCTGTATTGTCATGGAAACAAGCTGTAGAAAAAATAGCAAACGATATAAAAAAAGGTATTGGATTGGTATTGGTATACCTTATCGGGGGAAGAAGTCGGGTTAAAGCTTAATTGGAGGGGGGATTTAGTTACCAAGGTCATAATGTAGTCACTTTTCCCGGATAAGTTATTAGAAAAGATGTTAGTAATGATTTTCCTGATTTCACGTTTATTAGGACATCATAAATTTACCAAACTAAATATCCTACACCTTTTATTTTTTATAAGAATACAGTTTTTTGCGAGAACTCAGTAATATATATTCTTAACATATTTTTAAATTTTTAGAAATTTTCAGCCAAATTCTTAGATACTGTATTCTTTTTTTTTTTACCTTGGTCACAACACTTATATATTAACCTTGTATCAAAACGAACAGAGGGTATAGTGTGAATGACATCGCTATCCATTACGTGTTTCACAGTCCAAAAGTTGCATGAATATCATCTCATATTTGTGGACGTTTCCAGGAATACATTTTTGGGAAAGTATGTCACATTCCAACTTGATATTTTTATAAACTGTATTCCATTCCAATGGAAATGAAAAATTATAAATCTTCCCACTGAAAATATATGCTTTCAATAGAAAAGGAAACATCTCATTATCTTCAATATCAAGTTTGTAAAATTGAAAAGGAAATCAATCATTGAGGAATGTTTGTAAACAAAAAGTTTACCATTTTTTTAAATTGTATCGTATTATAACGTTTATATCCCAGCGGTCAAAAACTTGTTCAAAGTCCGCAATAAAGACGCTAGAACAACGTCGAACGACGTTGTTCTAGCGTTTTTACTGCGGACTTTAAACAAGTTTTTGCCAGCTGAGAACGTTTATATTGGTCGCGACAGTTTGTTAACAGTTTATTCAGACGATGATTTTCATTGATTAGCTCAAGGATATATCCTTGATTAGCTTCTTCCTTTCAAGTCACGTGTCGTCTAAAGAAAGCAAAATATAACTGTGACGTAAAAGACTACCGAATACGCCCACCCGAATACGCCCACATATACCTATGTAAACAAACTGTATAATACCATATATGGCAATATCAACCTCCGAATACTAGAACCATCCCAATGGGCAAAACTTGTTTAAAGTCTGCAGTAAAGACGCTAGAACAACATCGTTCGACTTTGTTTTAGCGTCTTTACTGCAGACTTTGAACAAGTTTTTGCTCTTTGGGAATTGTTAGGGTTTTTTTTACGCCGTGTAGATAAACTAAGTAATTATCCAACCTCGTTACCAGGGCTTCTTGCCTTTTTGAACACGGAACAGGCTATTTGTAATCCTGTAACATGAAAACTACAAAGTTTGTGTAAACTTACAGGCTTGCAAATAACATTTATTTTGGTGGGACTTTTTAGAATCTCAAGTGGAATCAGTGTGGTGTTGGAAATAGGAAATATTGAATGTGTGCCTCTGCAGAATTAGATTTGCTATAGTTCACTAGTACATGTTAAATTTTATGAAAATATGTAGCCTCTACAAGGACAAGATATAGCTCTATATAGCTACATTTGTGCAACAACGCTCTGATCCCCTTGTCCTGAAAAATTAAGCCCCCATAGCTGTATACGAAAGCAGCCAACGGAGGTGTTCTTAAAAATGGGTGTTCTGAGGGGTATATTGGCTGGACATTAGACCTGTTCTTAGATTCCAGAAAAATAGGTACAGCTGGTCCACCCCCACCTAAAATCTAAAAAATGGCTGCAATTTTGGACTCTTCTACTGTTGTGAATCTATCTATGGATAACAGCAGGGTCATCTGTGTGCAAACGAATTCAACTTATTCCATATTAAGGAAAACACGAAATCACTCAAAATGATCACAGCAAAAAATGTATTACGATGCAAAACGATCACGATGAAAAGTGAATTACTGACGCAAAGGGGTTTACGAAGAAAAGCTAATCACGACAAAAACATGAAAAAATACAAAACTGAATTACGACACAATGTGATATACGAGGATAGCCTCGACACCATTACGACACGACAAGAAACGATTACGATTACGATACAACGAGACAACATTACGCCACGACAAGAAACGATTACGATTACGACACAACGAGACACCATTACGACACAACAAGAAACGATTACGACACAACGAGAAACAATTACGAATATTGTCCAATATATGACTCCATGCTTTACTGCGTTACCTACTGGGTTTGTAATTTATTGACATATATAGCCTAAAAGCCCACTCCTTAAAATTATCGAATAATGCTGAATAGCAATAAGGACTCGGGTTTAGTCTAATTATATTAATGGTGTAGTAATCGATTGATTGACGTAACGATTTCCCGTATACATTTGGGCTGACACATGTGTCCATCAATAATGATTCATGATGATTAAAATTATTAAAAATACATTTTATTTGAAGAAATTGTGAAATTATTAAACAATGTAAGATTATTAAACCTCAATCAATAAACATGCGGTCATTTATTGATTGATTGATTGACAAGAGGGGAACTACCTACTAGTTTGTATGGACATGTGAACTTTACTTAATAGTCTAAGGTTTCTAATTTTGTTTGTATGGGTATGAAAATGTCTTAACCCTATAAGACCCTGGATTTTCCCTAAAACTATTTTTTTTAACCGGGAAGGGGGGTAGTACAATGTACCGCACTTCGATAACTTTTGAATTACTGCTCCGTTTTACTGGAAATTTGGTCAAAATATTCCCCAGGCTCTGTATTTAAAGAAATCTATTTCCGGTTCCGAGGGTCGAAAGTGGTCCTGGGACCGTTTGGAAATTTTTTTTGCAAATTTATTTTAATCAGCATTTTTCAAATGCAATAACGTGAAAAATCACCAATTGTGGTAAAAGGGTTAAGGAATGTTTGCAAAGTACAAGAGAATTATTGAAGGCTGGAATTTTGCAGATTTGGAAGTCTGAATATTAGTGAAAATTAATGGAAAATATTTTATCCTCGGGATCATTTATAAATAATAGGAAAGACGACACTAGACATAGACTACAGTAAATTTCCAGCTGCAAAAGAAGTAGTCTTAATTTTATCTATACTCTAAGCAGACACATGACATTGGATCAACGTTTATTCGACATCGTTTATTCACTGGGTCGTGAATGTCGTGCGAAGATATCCCAATGGGCAAAATCGCAGTAAATATGCTAGAACAATCTTTACTACATACTTTCAACAAGCTTCTGGTCACTGTATACCAAAATTGGCCATTTAAGTGCATTTAGTTCAAGCTCGTCCCCAGCCCCTTTTGACTTTTTTTTTATTTTTCTCGGACCGAGAAAAATAAAAAAAAGTCAAAAGAGGCTGGGGACGAGCTTGCATTTGGTTTGCATTTCTGTTACAGAATATCGTTCATCCAAGTTGATTTGCTTTCCACGAGGCGAAAATTTCACCGCGAAAACAAAAAGAAGGCATTTCACAAATGGGATGCCTTATTTTGGCTTATGCCGCTAAATTCTCGCCTCGTGAAAAACAACTTTAAAATATGTGTTACATAAATTTCTTAGCTTGTCTCCCGCGACAAAGAATTATCAGTGTTTTTATATTTCTGACTCTGCAGAAAGTTGCATGAGTTTCAATGTAGCTCCGAGCAAAGTTTCTTATATAAAGCATGTCTCATATAACGCACGCTATACAAGATTGTGGTGTGCAGTAGAACAACCACAATCTACTTCCTTAATTTAGCTACTCAGCGATATTTAATAGGTCTGGGAATAATTTAAACACATGCATTTTTTATGTTATTACTTGTGGAGTAGCAATTTAATATATAGAACGTTGTTCTAATGTTATTTTGATGACTTTGAACTTTGCCGGCTGGGATAAGATAAAATAAGATCTGAGAGGTATTATTTTGTGACATTGTAAATAGATGACAAAACTGGTTAATTGACTTAATAAGAAGTAAGTACAAACAGGCTACTTAGTTAAATTAGCCTGTGCAATCGGCGGTATTCAAAAGTAGATAGATACCTTTAGTCCAATCTCGTTCCCAGGGCTTCTTGCTTTTTCGAAACATGGAAGAGCTCTTCCGTGTTTCGAAAAGGCAAGAAGCCCTGGGAACGAGGTTGACTTTTAGTCGACAAAGAGTTAAGAAGATTTCTTCACATTTTCCCAAACGCCAACTCTCTAACATTGTCAACGATAACAGTACAGTCACTAATTGCTCCCACCATTATTTACAAAATTGTCGAAACAAGTTCCATTCCGTCCATTTTTAAAATATAAGAACTTAAAAAGGACTTCGATTGGAGTATATAATTATCTGTCGATACTTGGCGGGAAACACATTTGGCGACCAGGGTAATTATGAAGATTTCGGAGAATTTTTTTTGTTGTTGTTAAAATTTTCCTAACAATAGTGCCTTTTGTCAACGATATTTTAATCACGTGGCTATTACAGGTGCAGCCAGAGAATTTCGACAAGGTCAAATTTTCGGCAGACAAAACCGCCGATATTTTTTTAAAAAAATCAGCACATTATACTCGCCGATAATTTGAGGTAGACACTAATAAGCTAACTCCAATTTCTGTGAAGCAAGGCTAAGAATCTCTTTTTTGTTTTGCATGTTCCACAAACTTGACATCAATCTGTGGGGAATAGAGGAATAGCCCTATTCACAAATACGTAAAACCCAGGCGTTGGCAGCTAACAGTAGAACTTGTGGCAAGGCAATAACTTCTTTTTTGTGCAGCCAACACCTGGTTTTTATGTATTTGTGAATAGGTTTATAGCTTTTGTTGAATATAATGAAAGCAATGTTTAAAATAGCTACAAACAGCACCACAATATAGATTATATATACCATACGTAGGCAAATACATTCGAATGGCCTTTACTTTTCAGAGTGACTGGAAACCAAGAATTTAGTAAGCACTAAAGATTAATTATTTTAATGCTTATTTTGTTTTATGCTAACTATTAAATGTTAATGCTAACTATTAGACAAAAAATAAAATTATCGTAAAAATTATGTGTATAGAGCCAAAAGACAAGTCAGCAGAATAAAGCAATGCTGTACAGACTATTTTCTCGAATTACCAGGTCGAATAAATTTCTAACAACCGTACCAATTCTAATTTAGTAAGTCCTCTAAAAATAGAATAGCTACAGTAGTTTGAAGTTCTTCCAATCTGATAAAACGACCGCAACTGGTAAAAGGAAAATAACAGTATTAGGATTAGGTGATTTATTTTGAATTAAATTTCATTTTGAATTCCAAGGGTTCAATCTGTGCCACAATATTATCTGAAATTTCTGATGTTTTCTCTAATAATCCATTCAACTTTAATCCATCTTTTCGTAATCCTTTTCGTCCAAATAACCGCCATTTTTGTTTTAACTTTATATTGATGATTTTCAATTCATCTTCAGCAATGAAATATAATTCTTTCATTTTGTCATTCACATCACATAACCGATCGATCACACGTTCCTGTAAAAGTAACAATCCATCTCAAAATTACAAAAAGGAATTTATTGCATTGCAACAAGTTTCTACTTTCAGTAGCCCCGTTTTCATGTATTTGCGAAGATTTATTATCATACAAAGTCATAAATATTTCAGACAAAAATAAAATTCGTGCAAAAATTCGGAAATTCAACTTAGAACAAAAAAGCCTAAGCAAGACGAAAAGCACGAAAGTTTGAATTTACTCCAAGAGCTTGGGTACTAGGTTACTAGAAACAACAGAATTTGTAGAGTTTGCAAGAAGACCTAATTCCTAAGTCTTAAGTCTATTCGATAAATCTCTAGGGGACAAGAGATAAATCTCTTGTTTCACTTGTGGCGTTGACAATTCATTAGTGGCTATAGGTAATGTATTCTACATTCAATATGCATTGCGCATGCCTGAAGTTAAGTACGAAGAATGTTACGTCAAAATCACAAATGCGAATTAATAATATTCCATAAAATTATTTTTCTACCTTTTGTCTCTTTTATTAAGCTACTTTACTGGGTCTGGTGCAGCAAGACAAATACTTAAGTTTAATTATATATATAGCTACAACCGCTCACCAACCTCGTTCCCAGAGCTTCTTCTCTCTTGACGTTTATAACGTCAAGAGAGAAGAAGCCCTGGGAACGAGGTTGACCCCTCAGGTAAAATTTGTGCAAAACTTTCGAATTTCAAATTAGGCAAAAAGACTTAAATTTCGATTAGCAAGACAGACTGCACGGAAATTCGCTTTTGTACCAAGAGCCTGGATACTAGGCTGTTAGAAGCAACAAAATTTGTTAAGTTTGTAAAAAGTCCTAAGATCCTAAGCTTTTAAGTCTACAAGATAAATCTCTGAGATAGATCTCAGGAGACTTCTTAGTGGTCATTTTCAGCATTTGCGTTTTGCTTGTGGTGTGTATTGCTTGCTAAAATTCAAACATGTCTCATAATTTGCGTGAGGGGTTGTAGAATCCTATCTGTTTTGACCAAATCACCATCTTCCTACTTTAGTTTCAAACTTAAAGTAAAAAGAAAAAAAAAAAAAAAAGCTCACAGAGCGTAAAAGAACACAGAAGACGGCAATATCGGATCTTACCTTGTATTCATCAATTGCAATCTGTCGTTTCTTTACATCAGAAACTTTTACCATGATATCAAATAAATTTGATTTGATAGCTTTTTTCCATTCATCAACTACTTCATTTTCTGTATCTAATCTATCATTGATGAATTTGATGTTCTTCAGTAAATCAAATTCATCTTCACTCTTTGTAAATTTTCGTGCGATTTGAGTCTTCATTCGTTTAATGTGTTGGCGAACAACAGCAAAACGTACAACGGAACTGATTTCAATTACCGCATCTTGTGAATTGCTCACATCTATATGGACTTCTCGGGGTTCCATTATCTCCCCTTCTTCGAATCAACAAATCCAACTAATCAAGCAAGAAAATTCTTTGCTCAAAGCGATAAAACGTCAGTAAATCTTAAATTTCACTTATATACTCGCAGAAAACACAACTGTTTTCCAAGTTGCAATACTTGTCAACAAAGATTTTGAGAAAACACATTTGACGTCAAATAATACACTGACGTCACTGACGTCACGTCAGAGGGTGTGTGTTATTTAGATGTCGGCATTTTTTTATTCCATATGCCCACAGTGTGATAACCTACCGAATACGGTCCTGTGGTCATTTCAATTTTTTTAAAAGAATTAGTTTTTAATCTTTGGTCGATCAGATGTTCTTCAATAGGGGCTGGCCGTACGCAGAATCAGTTAATAGTTCTACACACCAACGCATACTCGACATGAATATCCGATTTATCAAAGAGAGGCAAATAGCCCTGGGAACGAGGTTGACACTAACGATAATCTACGTTTAATTCCAACCTCGTTCCCAGTGCTTCTTCTCTCTTGACGTTTAACGCTTAAACGTTTAATTCCCGGTATCATTCCCTATGTCTTTTTTGTGGAACTAGGAGAGAAGTGACCCTGCCGGCACACCCCGTTTGCCGTTTGTTGGTGAAGAAGTTTTGAAATAAAACGCATGAACCTAGTGACGTGATAACTTGCCTCAAGGCCTTGCTTACCTTTGTCTTTCTTGCAGGAAATGATATACAGATAATGAGCACTTCGTTATAAACATTATTTCCAACGATGTAGTCTAGCAAGCCGTCGTTATAAAAAATTCGCATATTCCCCGATTGTCTCCGATTACTGGATTTAGCCTACTAACGACTAAACTAGTCTCCAACAATCAGGATGTTGCCACTTTCTTTCATGAATACGTCAGTAACATTACTGAATCATCGAATATTCTTATACCAGTTTGGCAGCGCGGTAACATAGAGATCATACTCTCTTCTTAGAGACCTGTGACATCTACCAAGTGTTTTCGTTTGGCTTCCGCCGAATTTTTTTCCTAGTGAAAATCGACCTTTGGATTATCTTTAAAATAGTTTCAGGCTTGACAAGATCTAAACACCAAAATCGCCCCTCAGACTTACAGAGCCCTAAAAAGCCCAACCCTAATAGGGTTAACACGAATTCTTTGACAATATTGTTGGAACTGTCTACAAAACCAAGATTGGAAAGTTCCGAAAAAAAATCCCAGCACCACATTAGTCGATCCTTGGCAAACTGAGACCAGAGGCTTTCTATTCTTTGGTTTGCGGGCAAGGTTTCAATTGCAAAACTTGCAAATCCTGCAAATTCGTCTTCATAGCCAGAACGCAATGCTATGTGAATAGGTTCCACTATACTATAGGTTCTACTATACTATTTTCAGTGCCGTCGTCAGATCTTTATTACTTAGCACTTATTTCCATCCAAATTATCCTACGAGAAAACCCGTCTATGCAGCCATTACGAAAAAGCCGTAGGGTTTTAGCTTATCATATCCGTCAATATGACATATGTAAAAAATAAGAGGTAAAGATTTCATCCTCTCTGCTTCTCATGTTTTTGTTGGAATGAGAAAAGAATGTGTGTAACAAATACACAAATAATATACAACTTGATGACCAAAATAATACTTTTTGGTTCTGATACCCAGTCCTTTCTGCACGCCGTGAACAAATTGATTCAGTGCGCGAAGTCTTTCAAACGATTTGCTGCACAGCGTAAATGATTTGATACACGGCGCGAACTGTTAGATGCAGAGCGTGAATTAATCGAACTGATACATGCACAGCGTGAACTGCTGGCCCTTCAGGGCCATAGTTATCATATCCAACCGTAAGTGGTGGTTCACGCGTTTTTTTTTTATAAGAAACAGCTTTATAAGAAACAGAACTGAATTTTACGGAAGCTTATTAGTGCCATATTCAGTTAGCAGTGAGGGCACCGATGTGGAACCAAGGAAGCGAAAAAGTTCCTCTAGCCTGTGAAGGAACTTTGTTCGGTACTCCAGAGGCTAAACATGTTCCGCAAATTTGTAAGGAGGCGGTTTACCATCAGCGTTTAAAATGGCGCAGAAAAACCAAAACAAAGTGTAGGAAATGTTGTTGCTATTTTTTCATTTTTTATTTCATTAGACACTCATATCATTCATATCTGTACTAATCGTATAGCCAAATCATTGCACGATTGAAAGAACTTCTTAAATCCTTGAGAAAGCATCTGTAACGCGACAACACACATTATTTGCGAAATCGAAATTGTTATTTATTGCAAATTGTCTAATAAAGAACCGGGAAAAAGTCTCTTTCTGACGGGTAAGGGTTAGGCCAAGCAGTCATCTAGACAATTGTCGGAGTTTTAACCAGTAAATACGGAGATTTATTCCTGGTTCTTTAGACACGGCAGATTTATTGTGACGCGCACTTAGGGGAGAGGGGAGAACAAGAAAATGTTAAATATACATCAGAAAGAAAAAAGGAGAGAGGAGCTGGGCCGTAGGGGGAGACATTTTTGTCTGAAAATGGATTGATGCTAGTCAATAGTTCCAGGAAACAGGTGAAATATGTTTTCAGGACTGATACCTTCCAATCCCTCGTATGAATACCCGAATTAGTGAAATGGGAGAGCTCTGCTGCAGGTCCTTCGTTTATCTGTTTATTTAATATGAACGACATGTCTTGCTGTAATGTCGACATGTCTTGCTGGAATGTTGCCCTTTATGAAGAGTTTACATTTTTGATAGGGAAGTCACTGCATGCAGTGTTCCAAAAAGGTCAACGTTTTTTAATTAAGCTCTCCCATCATAAGGGCGACCCCTCTCTCTTTGTCTAATATTCAGATGCTTGTTATTCCGGATAGTTTGTTTATCATCCATTTTCTCCCTGTAGGTCACCTGAAAGTTCCGTACGCCTCTTCACTACTTATAATATAATATAATTTTTATGTTTTGCCTCGATTACCTAAGTCGAAATATTCCCATGTTTTTGATGCAACCTCGTTTTGATGAAAATCGGTGACACGCGACAGACCAAGTATTATATCAAATTATATCTCCATGCATGCGTTAAGAATGTTGAATAAACTATTTGTAACTAATTAGGAACAAGGAAATTTACATTTTTAAGGTGCTTTATCATATAAATTTATATACATATATTGATATCGCTTTTATACACCTGATTAAGTCTTTAACGCAACACAACGACACAACTTATATACAGTATGCAACACAGTCTTTATAGTTTGATGTCACCAATAACAAAAAAACCCACCAGTTGGAACCACTTAATCTATTTATTTTATTCACTAAAAAGAAGATTCAACAACAGTGACCGACATAATTTTACCTTGAAAATTGTGATCCAATTGTTTATTTGACCTGAAAATCTACCATCTTAATAAAGACATATTTCAAACACTGTATAATGTGTGTCTGCAAATCATATTTATGTGCTTAGGTTTAATTTTCAATTGGTTTGGTGGGCTACTTTCAATACCATACCTTTGATTAAAAAATGTTAAGTGCTGTAATGGTTAATATTGTTCTGTAAACTAATCATTTTTATACAGCATGGCACACAAGGGACATAAAACAATATGAAAATGGAATTCGAGGCAGCATTTTGTTGTTATTATATTATATTTTCACATACTGTATGTCTTTATTTTGTAATAAGATTAAAACAAAGTGGCCAAATAATGGTGACTGCTGATTTATCATTATTGACAATAATGTTGATAACATACCTATTTCTTCTGTATCTGCTATCCATCCAACCATCTGACCTCGTTAGGAATTTGAAGCCTCTATTGTTTTGTCCGCTTATTTTGTATAGTTGTATATCAATGTATTAACATTGGAAACCTTAAAATCTTTATCATTTTATTTTATAGGTACATC
This sequence comes from Neoturris breviconis, assembly GCA_032360805.1. Lineage (NCBI taxonomy): Eukaryota > Metazoa > Cnidaria > Hydrozoa > Anthoathecata > Pandeidae > Neoturris > Neoturris breviconis. Next base: position 87 of record JAULBZ010006534.1, on the reverse strand, counting down.
TCATCAGCAAATTAATATTTAATATTGAAACTGAGATTTATCTTACAGCGGCCAATTTAAAATATCTACTATTTCCATAGAAAAGTA
>JAULBZ010006533.1:0-12307 GCA_032360805.1 Neoturris breviconis | reverse complement strand
AAATCTCTAGGGACTTCTAGTGGTCATTTTCAGCATTTGCGTTTTGCTTGTGGTGTGTATTGCTTGCTAAAATTCGAAAATAGTGTCATAATTTATGTGAGGAGTATGATTAATGCTAACCAATAAGCAAATAACTCTTTTTTACATGTAATGGATACCCAAAATGCAATGTTCCTATTATCGGGTTTTATAGTTGCATCTGGCGCGTGCAGTAGTAAAATCATGAGTAAAATAACCTCTAAAATATCTAAGAAGATTTTCCATAAATAGAAAGCTTTCAAAATAAAACAACTTTTAACAAAAACGTATGTATAATAGGTTTTGGGTAATACAGAACTCGGTCCCACTCTTTCAAAAACTAGACCTAATAAACAGAAAAAAAGCGCTAAAGAAATCTCTACTTTTGACTTTAGCACACTCTATACCAAGCTTCCACATGAAGAGCTTGTATCAGTGCTCCATAGTACCATAGACTTTGCATTAAATAGTGAAAATACAAAGGAAATACAAAGAAACCATGCGCCAATAAACCATATCAATATTAAATCCCCGAAATGGTTGTAATGGTTGTGGTTGTCATGGTTGCTGATATAATTATAGCAATAACACCATTGCAGTTTTTGTCATTTCAGTTCCTATTACTATTTCTTAATTATTATTCTCTATTCTGTTTCTATTTGTGCTGGTACTTCAGACATTGTGTATGGTGTGAATCAGGAAAATTGAACTATATATATATAGGTAATCATACTCGGAATGGTTTTGGAGTATATATATATATAGTCTGAATAGTATAATTTGTTCTCATCTGACATGAAGATGGAATGCATGTTTAGGTAATTCTTCATTTTTTTATATGTACTTTTTATCTTTTAGATATATGTAACACAATAATATACACTTTGCCATTCTAAGAACTGATTATCTGAAACGAAGGAAATGCTTAATTTGTAAATAATGTTACTCGTGTATATCTAATCTTAAATTCATTTATTCGAATATAACTTAGGCAGCACATAGGTCTACAACAGTAGAAATATAATCAAAACAAACCAGGACAAAGCAAAGGCATCTTTTCCCTCCTCGCTTTTGCGCTGAATATACATGAACAGCCATATCCATTAAAACTATCTAATTAATTTGGCTCTGGGGCCCAATGATGGAAAAGCTACATGCAGTCATATATTTATAGTATAAACGGCTCTCCATAATTGTACTGAAATATACCGGTACTTTCCCGACATCATAGTAAGGGAGACAAGTAAGTGAGTAAGTAAGTAAGTAATCGGACGATTATTGTCCTTAGGGAATTTATATCAGTTAGTGGTTCTTCCCCTCCGACTGTCAACTAAGTTAACTCACCGCTAGAGATACGTGCAGACCAGCATGCGGTTAATCGATGGCTCCTAATGGGCTAAGTACGTTGCCTTTAAAGCGCATCGGAGTGGAGTATCGATTCCAGTTTCTGCAGCGGGATCTGAACCCCGACCACACTGGTGAAAACCGAAGGTGCATACTACTACACCTTCGCCGCATCCGCTACGCAAAAAGGAATCCATTGCTCGATGTACCAAAATAAACCGCCTTGGTAGTACTATATTTTTTCGAAGATCTTGCCAAATGAGCTACGCATCCGCTACGCTATGCTACGCTCGCTACGTTTACCTTGCAGCCGAGGAGAAAAACCCTGATATTCGGTAAGTTTGCCTTACAGTAAAAAATAAAAAAGCTCTGGTATTTGGTACGTTTGCTTTGCAGTCGACGAGAAAAACCCTGGTATTCGGTACGTTTACCTTGCAGTATGAGAGAAAATCCCTAGTATTCGGTAGGAGTGAGATATCAGTTCTTGTAGAAAGAATGGAAAAACATAATGTTCTAAATATTACATTAGAAGATCCTTTAAAGAGTCAAAGCATATCCATAAACTTCGAATATACTGTATGTATTGAATGTATCCAGCCGCCATTTATTTTTCTTCTCTATGACCATTATCTCATCTACCAAAGATAAATATGTTAGTGGCTGACTATTGTAGAGGTTGGCGGTTATTGTGAAACGTTTTTACTGCTGACTTTGAACAAGTTTTTTTCCCACGGGAGCTGCCTTCATATTTTTTCACATAGAAACAAAGATTGAAATAAGGAGATAATCATTTGAAAATCTTCTTTGATATATCATAATGCACCTACATTATAAAGCATTATGAATCGAATAATACTATGGATTTATTTCAGATTTTTAGATACATTTCCATATAATAGAATGTACAATAAATTGTCGCATATCCATAGGATATATAGAGAATACGTTCTCGTATTAGGATATATTATTATTAATAAAGATCCGTTATATGAGATATATAGTGCCCAGCCGGCAAAAACCTGTTCAAAGTCAGCAAAATAACGTTAGAACAACGTTCAAAGAACGTTGTTCTAACGTTATTTTGCTGACTTTGAACAAGTTTTTGCCGGCTGGGTGTAATCATCTAATTGTTTTCCGACAAAAGCACAAAATACGTTGACGAGTATTTGTGCTATGTGGTCATATTATTGTCGTGTAGGATGAACTTAAATGGAAATCGTTTTTAGGGATTTTTTTTATTTAAAAAATTACTCATTTACTGAATTTATACCACATTAGTACTATTAAATGGTTAATTAAAGATTTAATTAAATTAAAGAACAATTAAGCAATTATCGTTAAGGAAACTCCTGATGGAACGAGTTAATTTTTAATGTTGCCATGTGATAAGAATAATGTTGTATACAAAACAAGTTTAAGTTTTATTGCTCGTTTATAAGTGGAAGTACTCGTATCTGCTTGTGATACGTCGATGCATAAAAATAATATTTTATCAGAAACGTTTTTCAGAAACATTTATATTATATGCTGTTATTTCAACGTATATTTTGACAAACTTTCATAATGGTTATAAACAATGATGAAAAAAGTTTGACAAAAACAAGTTTAAAACGACTGATAAAGATTGTTGAAATACAGAAATCGTATGTTAAGAAACAAAGAAAAGAAGCGAGGATTCTCACCTTATATTTGAGTTTATTAGAACAATGGCTGATTGAAAATGAAAGAGAATCTTCTGAAAAACAAAAGCATGAAGAATTAAAGAAAACATTAAGTACAGAAAGCGTAGAAGAAATATTTGATGCATTTTTAGAAGACTCGAACGATTACAAATCAGCTAATGATACAATATTTTATACTAATACTCAAGACATAGACAGTAAAATCCTTCAGCCGAGTAATCATAACTCTAATGATATGAATAGCAATATGCTCCAGCAAAGTTATGATACTGAGATGGAATCTGTCATGCTCAAAGACAAAATGATAAGTGATATATCTAACGGTATCATATCCAACGGCAATATGAGAACGCATAACAACAAAAAAGATGGGGATATGACAATAAATAACAATAAAAGTGAAGTGGAGTATACGAAAGTACAGAGTACATCAGATATAACAAGTGCCTCAAGTAGTGATGATGAATTTGATTTTGTACTGAAAGAAAAGTCATCTTTAGGATTAATTGCTGGTAGCTCTTATCAATGCTTTGAAATTGACTTTGACATTCTATCTGAATATATATCCGACTATATGACAAGTATGGTAACATTGCATGAAGAAGTGAATAACGAGTATCGCGTTACTGAAGGTTACAAGTTTTTACTAGGTAGAGAAAGAAAGAAAATTGAAATTATTCAACAAAGATTATTAACAAAATATAGCGAAGAAAGTAAAGTTATGAAGATGTTAAGAGGTTTAAGTAAGGTAAGCGAGTATCGAAGCAGTGTTTTGAGTATCCTAGAACTTGTTTATGATTATGATGAAAGCTGTGGTGCTTCCATGGAAGATATTTTTAGTATGGCACAAATAAAATGGAGTATTGAAAACATTGACATGGAAAGAATAACCAATGAAAACACTTTATTTAATTTGAAAATGGATTTAAATGAAATTGTTGATGAAATTTATCAGACACAAGATTGTATCAACTGCATGAATGTTACAAACATGTTAAGAAAATATGATCCGCCGTTCCTTAGGGATTATGAAGAGTTTTATTATTATACAGAAAGTGATTCAGAAAATGATGGTAAGCCTTTGCCGATATCTTCTAATGAGGCTGGAGAATTTTTGCATGCTGTGGTAGAAGAACTTGAATGCGAAGTGTTCAAAAACAATGATATAAAGAAAAATGACGCCGTCATGTCGGAAAATAGCGGCGTAGTGTCGGAGAAAAATGACGCCGTCGTGTCGAGGGAAAGTGACGTAGTGTCGGAGAAAAACGACGCTATAACGCAAAAAAAAGACGTCGTGACGCAACATAAAGGCTTGTTGGTGGAGCATGGTGTTGTGGGAACTAATGATGAAATCATAAGAGTAAGTACTGACAAGTTAAAAGATAATGTTGAAGTGACCAAAGAAAACAAAATCAATTTATCTGATAGCCAAATGATAAATGACAAAATTGAAGTAAAAATGAAAAATATTGAACAAATTATATCAGATCTATCTCCTACAAAAGATTTCAAATTCTCTGAAGCTTCATGGGGATGGCGCAAATTAAAAGAAGGTTACAAAGACGTGTTCTTTTTTCCAAAACAAGAAGACATAGAAACTCGTAATAATGCCAATAAAAATATCAGTCCAAAAACCGGTAGTCCAAAAAGTCCATCAAATTCAAGAAGAAAAATTTGTAAATCACGTTCTCGCATAAAAAGTGATGATATTGAAAAGCGAAGAATGTCTACAGACAGTGAGTCAAGTATTGAGAGTATATCTCTTGATGACAATAAAACACAAACTATTTACAATAACATTCAGACTATAATTGTAGATGGAGAGACGATCAAAATAGCAGATTTATCACACAAAATTGGCTCCATATCACCAAGAAATCAGCCACGGAAATTAAGCATCCGTCGGAGTCAAAACAGACGCCTACATAGCCAATCATAGTGTTAGATGATACTAATTAACTGCGCAATATAAAATCTATATCTAAAAATAGTAAATGTGCGATAGAGAATATATTAATTAAATTATACATGTTTTATTGTATAGTTGCCAACAAGGTTTAAATATTTCTAACACATCCCATTAGGATACGACTCTCAGATTACTCATGAGTTGTCAACAGTCCTGATGCCACAGGCGGTCTGAGCAACGTCTAAAGGACGTCAAAACGTCGGTTTGAAGTTGTTTCGACGTTGTTCCGTTGTGTCTGAAGGAAAAGAGTTTGCGTATTTCTAACAAATTCTACATTCACATTGTCTCTTAATAGTTCAAAGTTCAGTTTCGTGGGCATATTTTGGACAATCAACATTGCAACGTTAAAGCAATGACCTTAATATGTTCATGAGAAATATCTTCAGGAACTACTAAACTGTTGCGGCTACACGTTTTTTTTTATAGCTATAAGAACAACGTTTATAAGATTATTAGCCTGAAATTTTGCCAAAAGTTAAGACCGAGCTAAGAACATTTCAGGCTAAAATTCTTAAGCAATTTAAGAACAAGGGGTAAATGGCCCAAATATAGACTTAAAGTTATTTTAAGGGTTCTACTGTAGACAAAGTCCAAAATTTTGATTAGCAAAACGAATGGCACAAAAATTCAAATTTTTTCCAAGGGCCTGGGTGCTAGGCTGCTGTGAACAGAACAACAGAATTCGTCAAGTCTGCAAAAAAAAGTCTACCCGATAAATCTCTAGGGACTACTCGTGGTCGTATTTCGCATTTTTGTTTTACTTGTGACGTGTATTTTTGTCGAGATTTGTAAAATGTCTCTAATTTAGTTCCCAAGATTGTAGTTAAGAAAATAATTAAGGACACCTCAAGAACATTTGAGGCTCAAATTTTAAAAAAAATAAGAACAACAAGGCTGACGAGAATTCGAAGTGTTCTTATAAAAAAAAACGTGTATTGTTGAAGTCTAATGTTACTATACGGACCGCCTTCACAAAATCGTTGAAACGTTGACTAGAGTCATTACCGAGGCCTTTGAACAAGTTTTGCGAACTTGAATTGACTTCCATATGACCTGAAATCATGTATTGTCCGGCCGTTATCATTAGCTACCGATTACTCAGGCCGTAAATGTAGTCAGATAACGGAAACCAGATCGCATTAACCTTGAAAGAAACATTTCTTAAAATTATACCCTATTAGGTTGTATTGGACTCTCTTGCGTTATCATAAGGACATCCGTGTCATCTAATTGTGGTTTATCACCACGCGTTTTATTGACAATATCTCTGTTGTTTACCAAGTGTATGAACTAGCAAATTAACTTTAATCAATAACAGTTGTCATTAATATGAGTAATTATGATACAACTTTAAGGTTGGTTTCCATTGGACGAGAAATTCCGCAAGAGATGTGCCATTGGTAGATATTCCCAGCCGGCAAAAACATAAATAGCGTTCAGGCTTTTGCCGGCTGGGTTGAATTCACTAAATGACATCCATTTTTACAAATGAAATATCTACTTTTGGATTTCGTTCGGAATTTTCCGCCTAAAACCTGACGTGTAGTTACATAGTTTCGGCTTGGATCGGATAGAATCAGATCGGTTCCGATCGGATCGGATCGGTTTTAGGCAATTTTACTAGTCGATTTAACCCTATTAGGTCTAGCCCATGTGGGGGGCATGAGGTTCCCTCCTCCATAAAATCTGAATGGCTGCATCATCTTTAAAACATCTTTGTGAAAGTCTTTGGGAAAGTTTGATTATAATATCGCTTTCATTTAAAACAATTTAGTATGAGGGATTTAACCATATTAGGCTTGGAGGGGGTAATGCCTCCCCAAGTCTAATATGGTTAAATCCGACTAGAATCGCTTCTTGATAAATCTTTCTTTCATTAGCCAGTCCAATTTATTGAAAGTAAATCATCCTTAACGGAAATCAAGCTTTACCAACGTTCATTTTGCGGGCAATATATGTTGATGAATGTGTTGCTTAGTGAATTAACTCTCCAACGTGCCTATAGCAAAATTATACAAAGTTAAATTCGGAAATGATTGGAAGTTTATTTTCGTATAATAGAATAAAATAAAAAAAGTGAGGGAGGATGCTTTGACAACGAAGTAAATAGTAAAGGTTTCCAAGTAACAACGCAATTGAGTTATAATACTCTTCTTCGTAGATGCTAAAAGTAGAGAATATTTCAAGTTGTTTTAACTTATCCATATCTATGAAACTGCTATCTAAGGTCATACTAACTGCATAAACCCAGGACAATAATTCTGGAGTAAGTGAGTAAAGTAAGCGAGCAAAATAAGCTTTTTGCCTTGTGTAAACGAAGTAGAAGTTATGCTTTTGATGAGAGCTAATGTAATTGTGCTTTGAGATGTATTAAAGCATGAAAAACTTCATAGTTTGAAAAAGTTGAATATTAAAAAATTCTTCCACTGCACATTCTCCCAATCTAAGGTGACATGATTGCTTCTGAGTTCGTATAATCATTAAATACGGATCCGTATAGTCGTATCCGGTTTGTTTATTAACATATACATTTTTTTATGAGAAGCAGCTTTGTAAGAAACAGCAGGTCAAAAAAATAAATACAGAACTGAAATTTGCAAACGGTAAAAAAACAACTTATTTATTTTACTTATTTGTTTGGACCAAAAATTCTTTGGTTTTCGCAGAAATAGAAATCGTTAAATAAACGTTCCATTTTTCATGGCAATGGCAATATATGCATAGCACAGTCCGAAGCTATAGACCTTTTCAAATTCATGAAAATCTGCGCGACCATAAGTGAACATCCGCCCTATTCGGAGGTACTGAGTTAGGTTAAAAAACGTTCTGGAAAATTTTGAGGACCAAAAATATTTTTAACATCAACGTCGAACGACGTTATTCAAGTGTCTTTACTGCGGACTTTACTGCGGAAGTTTTTGTCCACTGAATACTGTAGTTCATATTATGAGTCAACAAACTCATGACCATGAGAACATAAATAGTCAATGTATAGTCATATACATTGGCTTATTAACGAAAATGACGTATTGACAATTTTCTATAGAATGTGCAATAGGAGGATTATGACTTCATGAGTAAAAGTTTGAGAAGTAGGCGATGCTAAGATTGCATTTATTTGAAGATTATATACTAATTCCTTTATCAGCAAAAACTAACTTTATTTATTTCCCGTATGGAACGGAACACTATAAACGTGGATTACTCTCTTGCAAAATCTATCCATAGTATAGTGATGTTTTACAAATAGTACGATGTTGCCCTTTTCCACGTATTAGTACACATTCACAGTCTGCATACGGAGTGTTCGGCAAAAACTTGTTCCGAGTCCGCGTAAAAACGATAGAACAACGTCGAACGACGTTGTTCTAGCGTTTTTACTCCTTACTTTGCACAATCTTTTGTCTACTGGGGACTTTCATGATGCTTTGTCACCCTTTTAAGAATGGACATTTTTATGTATGTTCGATGGATGTGGGAGGGTGTAAAATCCTCCCTATCCTAACTTCCGACATAAATATGATATGACGTTAGAATGTAGAACAAATATAGCTCTATGTATACCTGACATAAAAATACAGAATTAAAGACCAAGGACCAGTTTTGGGGAAATATTTTGATAAAATTGTATCATACTTGAGCTATAGAAGAACGCTTAAAATGCTGGTAACTTTTGTTTCAAAACTTATTTTTGAGTGGTGCTTGCAAAACATCCAATCCAAGTTACTTTCAAAATTTACAATGTTAAAATTTCATGTTGCTTAGATTTTTTGTAATGAGGCGCCAAATTTGAAAAAATATTCTTATTTTGTAAACAGTAAAACTATGATAACTTTTGTTATAATCGAGACCATTTTCTCTACAAATATAGCCTTTGAGATGCTTGAAAGAAAGATTTGAACACTTTCCTACCTCCCCTCTTCATCCATAATACGTGATTAACTCCGTCTCTTCAAGTTCGAAGAAAAATATAATACATTTAAAGGAAGTTTTGCTACCGTAGAATCCAGCATATAGGTCCTGGGCTTTCAAAAGTCTCTTTTTACATCGAAATGGATGAGCCTGTGTTCGAGCCTGTTGAAGAACTTCTGTCCTGTCTCATTGAGGGCTTGTAGCTGGCAAATAATTATTTCTTTGAACACAATAGGTTGCATGAAATTGTATCATATCAACTTTTTCGTACTTATAGGCTAATATATCGATTGTGTATATTGCAGATGACACACGAAGTCCGATCAACGTTACAGCAAATAATTAGTTTCAACTTTGATCGGACGTTGTGTGCCTGTAGGGATCTTTTTGGATACTTAGAAATTAATTAAAAACTCGGAAATTATTTTTCTTTCTTTTTCTTCTACTTCGTGATCAGTGATATCTATTACTATTATACCTGGATGTAGATCCCTGAGTTGAAGTTTCTATCTATTCGGAGTTTGTCGAATTTGTTTGGACTTTAAATCTTGGGAGGGAGCTTACATGCGACATTTATCGGTCATTTGAAAACTAGATTCCCCTAGAGAAGCGATGTAGGTAACTTAGCCCCAGACCGGGTTGTAGACTTGGGAAGCCGATAAAAATTTCATTTGTGCAATGTGTGTAGTTTTGTATGTTATAACGTCAATACATTTGTACAAAGTTTCCTTGGTTGATTTAACAAAATTAAAGATTGTTATGAACAATGATCAATTTAGTGCAATTTTTTGGTCGTGTTGTCATCAAAAAATCGCTGATTTTGCATATTTCTCCACATATTTGCATTGATCCGACTATTGATTTGGATAAAACCCGATAAAAACTAGTTTATTACCATTTAAGGATTTGTCCCCATCAAGCGAAATAGGAAAAACCTTATTTTAGGGCCTAAAGAGGGGAAATATTAAATGACGTCAGAATATTTAGAAAAAAATAGATCTAAAAGTTTATCCATAATACTATCTACGATATTAAAACAGAATAGTTTGTCCAGTAAGTACTATATCCCAACCATTGGAAATACTGCTAACCCATTAAAAAATGGTTTCAAAACGTCCTTAAGGTGGTACAGCACCGAAATCTTCTGAAAACCCCCAAAAAACTGGAATTTTTGTTTTTGATGCCATATCACAGCCCTATCATCTAGCAACGCCCCCACAAAGTTTGGCTGCGTAATCAGCATTATTTCTTGATATATGAGCATTTATGTATCAAAGGGTATTGCTTTTTTCTCCATAGCAACCGTTGTTAGGAAAAATATTTTGGTTGCTAGGGGCTTTTCTCCCCTAAAAATGCCTCAATTATTATGCAGTCTTTACGCCCAAAGCGTACGCCATATCTACTTTGCTATCATTGCATCATCCCGTTCTAAATTCTATCATTTTAAAGAACATATTCATCAAAACAAGCAGCGCACTTGGAAAGAGTGTTGTTTGTGTGTAGTTAGGTACTGGAAATGTTGTTAGTCTGTTTGTGAATCCTGCTTTGTTAGTTTTGTGATGTATAGGCTTGAAAGTACTGTTTAGTAGTCTTATTTAATCATTTATGTTTTTGTTCTTTCAGTATTAAATAATAAATATATCATGTCTACTGGTAAAAGCAAGAAACAAAACCTTTCTCGAAGAAAGAAAAGAAAGTGGTCCGGGATAGTTCCAAAGAGATTACCGGAGAAACCATGTGTAGAAGCTCCTCAAGATGCTACTTGCTGTAGTTCTAGGAAGTTAGATATCTCAACCTGTGTGGAAGATTGTGAAAGAGATGATTATTTTTTGCTTTTCAAATTTTCTTCTCTGAAGACATTGATTTCACAGACAGTATGCCAGAATTGCTCCGCATCATTGTGTATCGAAGACATTGCAAAATCTCGTATGGGATTATGTCATCTTTTAGAGCTGAAATGTACAAAATGTGCATATGTTAAGAAACCTTATTCTTCGCCAAAAGTTAAAACAACAGCATCTCCAACAACAGTATCATCTAGTGATGGTAAAGAAATAAGTGTCGTCACCCCTTATGAAGTAAATTTACGGGCCGTGATCGCGTTTCGAGAAATCGGTGCTGGTCATTCTGCAATGAAAATATTTACTTCTTGTATGAACTTATACTGTTTATCACAAAATGGTTTTAAAAAGATTAATAGAACTGCTATGCTAGCTTATACAAAAGTATGAAAAAAGCTGCTACAGAAGCTAAAGCGTTAGATGATTGTCGGGATATAAAACGTGCCCGTGTTTCTATCGATGGTTCGTGGCAAAAGCAAGGTCACAATTCATTAAACGGTGTCGTAACTGCTGTTTCTGGTGACAAATGTTTAGATGTCGAGGTCATGACAAAACACTGTAATGGATGCAAAATGTGGAAAAGTAGAAAAGGAACTCCGGAATACCAGTGTTGGTTGGTTGATCATCAGTGCGAAATAAACCATTATCGTTCATCTGGTAGCATGGAATCTGCAGGTGCTGTCTCTATTTTTAACAGATCCATTACCAAAAATAATATAATTTATAAAGAGTACCTGGGGGATGGGGATACATCCTCATTCAATGATGTGAAAAAAGCTGATCCATACAAGGAACAGCGTGTCGTGTCAGTAAAATTAGAATGCGTTGGGCACGTCCAGAAGCGACTGAGCACACGCCTTCGAAATTTAGTAAAGGCCCATAAAGGTACCAAAACACCATTGTCTGGCAGAGGTAAACTCCATGCAAGCAGAGGTAAACTCCATGCAAAATTATTATGGACTTGCGATTCGATCCAATACTGGAGATTTGTATTCCATGAAAAAGGCAGTTTATGCAATTTTATACCATTTCACCGATCTTCCGAATGCTCATACTCGTCATCAGTTCTGCCCACGTTCAAAAGACAGTTGGTGCAAGTACTGGGCTTTGGACAATAAGGACTATAAGCCCAAATCTTGTATACCAGAGTGGATCAAAAATTTAATTTTTCCAATAATTAAAGATTTGCAATCGGATGAGTTATTATCGAAATGTTTGCATGGCGCTACTCAAAATGCTAACGAGGCTCTAAATGCAATTATCTGGTCCCGTGTTCCTAAAAGGACATTTGTTGGTAAATCTACTTTAGAGGTTGGCACATACCTTAAGTGTATTAATTTTCGTGCGGATTAAATTTCGCGGATTTTAGGGTGCTCCACGAAATTAAATCCCCGCGAAAAATCTAAAACTTGGTCTTCCGCGAAATTAAATCCCCGCGAAAAATCTAAAACTTGGCCGTCCGCAAAATTAAATCCCCGCGAAAAATTAGTTAGAGTTTGAGCTCGAGTCGTCAAGGTTAATGACAACAATTTTTTGTTTTT
>JAULBZ010006532.1:0-12308 GCA_032360805.1 Neoturris breviconis | reverse complement strand
AAGTCAACGAGCTTGCAATTGATTGGTTTCTTCGGTACGAAGAAACCAATCAATTGCAAGCTTGTTGATTCAGCACTTTTCTTCTGGAAACGAATTTTGACAATGCTCCCTTATAATCACATGGTGGAATACACTACATTTAAATCTATAGACAAATATCTTATCAGTTATTTATGTTATTCACTAAATAAAAATTTTCCTATACCTAGCCTGAAAATAACTGCCGGACACCACATGTGGAGGAGCATTATTTTTAGTATTGAAACTAAGCTAAAAAACACTCCTCCATAGGTGATGTCCAGCAGTTAATTTAAACTTGCAACTACTCGCGATAATAACTAGAAGATGTTTTATGTTCCAGAACATTCTTGCTCCATCATTGCATCATTATTCAGACATTTATCTGGTGGTGGTCGGTCTCGCTTAGTACAAAAATATGTAGAAGATGATCATGTAAAGGTGTGAGGTTTCTTTATATATTACATTTTGTTGATACCATCTTCCCAGCCGGCAAAAACCTGTTCAAAGTTTGCAAAGTTAGAACAACGTCTGCATTAACGAAGAGGGCACCGGATTTTGGCTATATATGACAATGCACAGTTTGCAAGAAGACATTTCATCGGTAGAAATTGAGGTCACATGATGTATTACGTCAATTCCTACCAATCTTCTTTTGGCAAATATCTCACCTAGGGAAATCAGCCTCTAGTAATTTGTCATAAGCAGTAGTGTTGAAATAAGAGCAAATGCTCAAAAACCACTCCTCCACAGTGATTACTTGTTCTTATTTATTAAAAACTGCAATTAACTCTTTTGTATTGGTCACTTTTCAAAGAAAACAGTAAAGACGCTAGAACAACGTCAAATGATGTTCTAGTGTCTTTACTGCTGACTTTGGACAAGTTTTTTGTCCATTTGGTAGTTTCTTATTTTTCCTATAGTTCTGGTGCCAGAGGTGGTCAACCATATATGTTGTAGGGGGAGGGGAATTGAAACCAATACCAGCATGTAAGGCAGTGTTTGAAGTTTTAAAAGTTCTGTTATATTTTCACATGTATAATTTACAGAACAGAATAGCTACAACATTGTTACCCCATCTGACTAATAATTTTGATTTAATGTTAGCAAAAGTTATAAAAAACAAATTCCCTGGCATAAAATTTGAAGTATCAAGGAGGAGGCGGTCGAGTTAAGAGCAAATAATCTCTGTGGATGAGTGATTTTTGAGCATAGCTCCAGGCTATAAAGTCCTCAAAAATCACTCCTTCACAGTAATTATTTGTTCTAATATCAAGCACTGTCCCTTTTTGTATATACAGGTTCTTCAAATGAACTGATTCGTGACAAGTATACCAATATATGAACACTGTGAAAGACTATATCGAATAAAATCCCGTATATCTCCGTATATGAACTTTGTATTAGGGACCGTCTCATAAATAAAATCTACTGAGGAGAGTACCGAGTCAATGATCTTGCAATGGATTGGTTTCTTCGTACTGAAGAACACACTTTGCACAGAATCATTTTCAGCTCATTGACCTAATACATTTCTGCCCAGATTCATTTTTGTTAAATTTTGTCAATTTTAGTTGATTTAACCCTAACAAAAAAGTTGGTTTTGGAGCGAAATTTTGAGATGGTCCCTTAGCAAACAGAATGATACATATTCAAAAATCTACGTAATCGCAACTCTAGACAATGAATTTTTTGAGTAAACATGAATTAAGCTGTCATGGCATCAAAAACTTGTTCAAAGTCAGCATTAAAGACGCTAGAATAACGTCGAACCACGTTGTACTGGCGCCTTTACTACAGACTTTAGACAAGTTTTTTGCCTACTTTTCAGGAAGAATATAATGCAACACATGGTGGGAAATGGACAATACATAACTTACGAATATATCTAGAAGGAACACGTGGAAATGAGGTGAGAACAGTGCAATTGATTAGCTTTGTTAATTCAACAAATCTTGTAAGGACTGTACATAATATTTGGACCTTTCCCAAACAAAAACTGCGTGTTTTGAAATAAAACCTTTACCAATTTAATTGCCAGATATAGTATGATATGATTTTGACATAAGTTGAGTTGAAAGTTAGAGAACCTTAATACTGAGAAATAAGAATTTTCTTTTGGACGATTTATTTGAAGGAAATAATATGCTCCAAGCATTAATATATTTTCTTGCATTTCCTGCCGGTCACCCGTATTTGCAATATTTTGACAGCCATTCTTTACTTATCTTTCATATTTTCGGGGGGGTAGAATTAACATTAAAAATACTTTTCATATGTTTTGGTAATGTAACCCCCTTAAACACAAATATTTAAGGAGAATTTCTGCGATAAAGGTTTGGATATCAGGAGGTTTTGACCGGTAGGAAAGATTTTAAAAAACAAGGGTTGAAATAACTGCCGGTCATCGCTGTAGAGGAGAGATTTTTCAGAATTATTTCAAGCTCTGAACAATGTTTTGAGAAGAGAACTTATCTGTGTTATATTAGAAGTTAAAAGTTCACCACCTTTCTTTGTAAATGATTTATTCCTGTTCAAAGTCCACAGTGAAGACGCTAGAACAACGTTTTCAACATTGTTCTAGCGTCTTTATTGCTGACTTTGAACAAGTTTTTACCCACTGGGTTATTGTTTTAGGTGACAGATAAGTTATTTGATGATATCAATTGGTTAATCGTTCATTCGTTAAAAGCTGTACAGGTTTGTATAAAATGTTAACACGTGGGAGCCCATCCGGCAAAAACCTGTTCAAAGTCAGCAAAATAACGTTGTTCTAACGTTATTTTTCTGACTTTGAACAGGTTTTTTGCCGGCTAGGAGAGCGAAGGTTTCACATGTGTAAGTTGTAGATGATCGCAAGAGATGTGAAACCTTACACAGATCTATTGCAGTTTTTTTTTTCAGTTGCTTCCTAGTGAGCAAAAACTTGTTCAAAGTCCGCAGTAATGATGCGAGAACAACGCCATTCGACGTTGTTCTAGCGTCTTCACAGTTAACTTTGAACACGTTTTTGCTCACTGGGTTTACTTCAGTGCATTGCTCGAAGTTAGAGCAACAAATCACTTTGGAGGAGTGATTATTGGGCATATCCAGTAGGCAAAAACATGTTCACAGTCCGCAGTAAAGACGTTTTTAATGATTTTGAACTGACTTTGAACAAAACTTTGCTTACTGGGTAGATTTTTAGGCTATGCGACGCTTTTAAAGCTTTACTCAAATCTCGCTCCTCTATAGTGATGCATGATTGTTGCCACAGTTCTGCATTTCTACAGTGAAAATGAATCTATACAGAAGTGTTTTTGAGTTAGCTTGCAATGGATTGGTTTCTTTTGACTCAGTACTCTCCTCTGTAGATTTTATTTTTGAGATGGACCCTAAGTATCAACTGTTTATATTATAGGGTGTAATGACCAATGATAGGCATTGCTTTGAGTGTTATGGGTATGTATACATGTATACTATTCTCAAGTACTGGTCATCACTGTGGAGGAGAGATTTCCCAGAACATTTTCAACCAAATTGGCTGAAAATATTGTGAAAAATCTCTCCTCCACAGTGATGACTGGCAGTTATTTTAACCCTTGTATCAGTATAGTAAGTAAACGTGTTTAAGATCTGAAGCGAATGTTTTCCTATTTTAGATATGATGTAATTATTGATGATGATTTGAAACCCTGGCTTATTGAGGTATGAAGTACGTGCTCGAAATTAGGTCCATCGTGATTAATTAGGAATGTGTCCTTCTTTTGAATATCATACCCAGTGGCATAATTAAGCACATTTAGGGACCGTCTCAAAAATAAAATCTATAGAGAAGAGCACCGAGTCAACGATCTTGCAATGAATACCAAAGAAACCAATCCAATGCAAGATCGTCGACCTAACACACTTCCGTACAGATTCATTTTTGTTGAATTTTGTAAACATTAGTTGATTTAAACAGGGAATGGTTACTTAGTATCTGCTACAAATTTTCGTTTTCATTTCTCAGGTAAATGCATCTCCATCATTATCAGCCACGACATCAGCTGATCGTATCATGAAGTTTTCTTTGATAAATGACATCATCAATATAGTCATACCGCCTGGTGAATTTCCTGAGTAAGTTTATATGCTTCTTCTCTGTTTATGAACTAGCTTTAAAGTTTATATTTAGGGTTGAAGAATTTAATAAAACACGGCGGTTGTAGCATTAAATATGCAGCCTAAAAAACCTGTCCCTTTACACGCGGAGATATAGTAGAGCAAAGTAGAACTAAAGGAGTTTAATGACCTAAAGTCTATAAAATATCCGATACCTTATGGGCCAAAACTTGTTCTTGCGTCTTTACTGCGGACTTTGAACAAGTTTTTGCCAGCAGTACCTACTTTAAGAATTAAATCACAGCAGACTCAAGTGATTTTTTATTATGATCAGAGCTTGAAATAACTGCTGGTCATCACTGTGGAGGAGAGATTTTTTAGAATATTTTCAGCCAATCGGCTATTATTTCAAGCCCTGATGATTATTTGCTCTTAGTTTGAGTGCTGAACAAAGTTAAAAAAAATCTTTGTGACAACTGAAATAAGACCACCACTGTCGAGGAGTGATTTTTGAGCATAGCTTCAAGTTTTCTATTCTAAAGCTATATTTCAAAAACTACTCTATTTGCTCTTATTTCGACTACTTTGAGAGAGTATTTTATAGGTTTGCTAATAATCGTTTCATATTTTTAGTGCTCGACGCGAAAAGTTACCAAAAGATGATTGCTTGGGAAATTTTGAAGTTTTGTAAGTACTCTTTAAACTTTTTGTTCAAATTAAAAAAACTGAATTAAAAATCTGCAATCACCTTCCAATCTTGTTCTTAGATTTCAAATTCTTCTGCGCCAGGAGCTGTGTGATAACGTCCAAAATCAATCGCCAAGTTATATAGTAATATAGTATTTATTCACCTTTTTGTGTTGATGGTATTTTCTTTAATCATTCTTTCTTTAAAGTAGTTCTTTCTGTTTTCTTATCTAATACAATCTGATTGTTGTTCTTGGGATTGTTTTTTGTAATTCTGTTTTTGTGGTTGTGGTGGCATTTATTGTATATCTCCGTACAAGTTCTTTTTCATTACATCTATTTATGTGGTATATAGGTAACGAATTTCCTATTTCTAGCGTGTATCAAATTTCTTTCTCTTTCCGTCGCATATAACGAATTTTGTTGGAGGATTAAAAGCGTTTATTTCGTAAACTGTCTCATCCATGGACTGCGATTATGTGTTTCTCGTGCACCGTGGTCAAGGATTTCAATGTAGCGAGTGTTTTGCGATATTGCGCCATGTTTGACTTTTAATGTTTAGTATTTGATATTCGATCAGTTGGATCTACTTTGTTTCCTCGTTTCTACTTTCTGCTTTAGTTAAGTGTGTGGGTGGGTGGTTTAGGGAATCAGTGGTGGATGTGCTTGATATTTACATACTCAAGAGGAAATTTTTTTCTTTTGTGTCTTCGATCCCCATCCTTCGATTTCTTATTCATCGTATTTTCAGACGAATATGACGTCAAGTAATGAAGTATTTTACCACATAGATCCTTTTTGTAGCCTCATCCTTTGGCAAAAGTAAAAATTCTTTCAATATGAACCAAGATTCTTTCTGTTAGAATTGCAAAGAAAAGTGAACGAACTTCTTCATTACGAAGAAACCAATCATATGCCAGGTTGTTGACTCTCCACTGCAGATTTTATTATTAAGACTATCCGTAAAACCGTTTAAAGGTGGAGATCCACTAGGCGAATTCCTTCTAAATGAAGCCATTACATTGGTTAAAAGCGACGTCCCCTGTTAGGTGACGTCACTTTTAATCAGTGAAATGGTTTCATTTAGAATTCGTGCAAACGAATTCGCCTTTAATAGTCTTAAATTTTCTCAGATACGATGAAGAGCTTGCTAATCGTGATGCAGATAATGCTGTTGAGAAAAGTACGCTGAAAGGAAAGGCTGGGTCATCGAGAATTCATAAAGACCAGAAAAGTCGTGCGACGTGGAAATGAGACGATACTCTATAAGTAACTTTGTGGAGGAGAGTTTTATCAAGAAACTATTGTAAACCATTGGCTCATCTATCACTTCTTTGCTGAGTATGCACTCTAGCCTCTTCGGCATCAGGGAGAGTGTTGAATATAATCAACCAACCTAAATAGCCCAATATTTTACAGAACAAAATGTCGTTGCCCTTGTATATATATTTATTTGATTTTATGTGGCAAAATTAGTAATATATTAATAAATAACATGTTGCCTTTATTTTTGTCTGCATCAAATCAGCCAACGACCCAATCAGTTTACGAAAAGTGAGGTGTCGAGATTTGCAAAATTGAATGCCTAGAATAATAAGTTCTATTCTCAAAAATTTATGGGACAATAGCCTGCACAAAGTTAGGTAACAGAATATTTCAGTAGCTTCAGACGTTCTGGTTTGCGCAGGCTAACCCGAGTTCCGTTTAATGTAGTTTACATCCAAGCTCGTCCCCAGCCTCTTTTGAACTTTTTGAATTTTTTCTCAGATCTTATAGAAAAGACGAAAAGTTTTTCTATAAGGTCCAAGAAAAATTGAAAAAAAAGTCAAAAAGGACTCAGATCACTCGGTAAATTAACAAGTCAAAACAAAGCAAGAAAGTTTAAACTTCCTTGGGTTCAATATTTCGACCTCTACCCTCTACTCTATTTATTCTAAATTCCGTTGAATGGACCAGGAAATTGGAATGAAGCCATTTTAGAGGACCTAGATCGAAATATTTTCTTCGTCGTCCAACCATGGTGGGCGACATTTTTAGGCATCATTTATTTTAGTTTTCTGCGCCTTCTCACATTAAAATTCGTGTCGTCGTCGATCCTGATGCCTTCAGACGCTGGTATCAAATTAAATTTGGGTAAAATAATACATCAGACATCGAATTTCTTCCAGAGATTTCAATCCACGAAATATACAAGGGCTTCCCAGGGCTTCTTGCCTTTTCGAAAAGGCAAGAAGCCCTGGGAACGAAGGAATTCGCCCCCTACCCCTACAATGTTGCCACGGGAGAGTAGCTTCACACTCTTCGTTCGACAGGCAACTTGTGGATGAGAGAACGGTGGAAAAAATATGAGAGACATAAGAGTTCCGTGACGTAAATTCCGTTTTCGCCCGATTCCCGTTTTTTCTTCCACTTTAGGCCGGCTATAGACTTGCAGCCCATGGGATAATGGGATAATGTAAACCGGGTATTCCTGTTGCGTCACTTTTCTCGAATGCTAGCCTGTTCCACAGACCCTCCACGCGGCAAAAAATGCTACTTCACCGCGTTTTCTCGCTAGACGTCGAGTGTGTAGTACAGGCTACCGATTGCTAGCCTGATTTCCAGTCCCTAACTACGACCTTGTCGTAGTTAGGGACTGGAACTCAGGCTACCGATTGCCTGCGCTGCGATTACATCCAATACCCGTTTTATCCACGGCGACTGAGTCGACGACTTCAGTGGGTTATTTTTTCTACGCATTATTGCTTTCTGTCAGTGAAATGTTGTTTCGTCGCCAGCAAAAATCAGGATCGAACGGCAAAATGCGGATGCTAGTCGTCAAATTCGTTTGCGCGAATTCTAAATGACATTGGTTGAAAGCGACGACTATTAAATAGTCTTTTCGCAGGCATTCAGAAATAGTGACGCAACGGGAATAGTGAAAAATGAGCGCAAGGTTCGGTTTACATGGGCTGCAAGTCCAGCAATCTTCGTAAAAGTGACCTCTTAAAAGTTATAATGTTAAAAGCAAACCTAAGCTAAGGTCCATAAACTTGCTATAATTATCAATATTTGGAAGTTTGAATAAGACTAAAGCATACGGTTATTTTAATTATGACTCTATACAATATTATCGACTATACTTTAAACTCAAGCAACGGTTCTATGGTGTAATGGTTAGCACTCTGGACTCTGAATCCAGCGATCCGAGTTCAAATCCCGGTAGAACCTAAAAGTTTTCTATTCATAATTAATAAAAAAAGGAAAAGTACTTTTAGCTAATTTTGTTTCTTTTAACTATATAAAACATTAGATTGTAGGGAACAATATATAGTTATAGTTACATTTAGTTACAAAAATCAACTCGTCCGATTCTTGTTTTATCTTCCGATTTTCTTTAATCGACTATTCTCGTATTATCGTGATTCAAGTTAGGTATTTATTTGACAGTTATAGCCTCAAACTTTGCATCGCATCACGCCGAGTGTTTAAAAACTAGCCTTACGGAAAGCTCAGCCGAGAGTTTGTACATAGTCACAAGAAAGAGAAATTTCTTGTGACTACGGTTTGTATTATGATACCAGACAAGATGTCCAAATCAGCCACGGTAAATGAGTGATATAGTAACGTAGCAAAGAGATATGTAGTGAATCTGTTTTTTTTTGGCTATACTCGACAATTCAGCAAGTAATTAAATATAGGTTAAAAATGAAATTTCGACGAGGATGGGATTCGAACCCACGCGGGCAGAGCCCAATGGATTAGCAGTCCATCGCCTTAACCACTCGGCCACCTCGTCTATTTCGATTGAAATAGAAAACTTAAAAGAGCATATCTTTCACTAAGCAACAAGATTATATGCCTGAAGAATTTTAAAAACTGAAGAAAAAAACGTTTCCATGGTAACATCTGGATTTCACTTCGATTTTACAGACGAAGTACTTAGCAGTTATTTTTTTTGTTCAGGGTTGATTTCTATTGGGCGGAAAATTCCCAGAGAAAGCCAAAAGAAGACATTTCATTGGTAGAAATATACATCACACATCGCGTGATTTCAATTTCCACCAATGGAATGTCTTTTTGGGCATTTCTTTTGGATATTCTTCATTCGCGTATTTCGAAAAGGCAAGAAGCCCTGGAAACGAGGTTGAGGTTCTGATTGAATTATGTACCTCTCCACCTAAAAATGATTAAAACTCACAATTTTTTAATAATATTTTTTTTCTGCTTAATATCTTTACTTTCACGAATAATTCTCGAAATCTAAAAACATACGCCTTTCATCAGAATGCATTTGTTTCAGATCTCAAGAACAGAAGATCTAAATTTACCAAAGCTGATGAGGGTATGTAATAACCTCATGCCCAAGGCTTCTTGACGACGTCAAGAGGAAAGAAGCCCTGCGAACGAGGTTGGGTATGTAACTCACTTGTATATTTCATTTTTTCATGAACCAAACAATTTGACAGAAGAAAAGAATAACAGGCGATGAAAGTATTTTTTTATACACATTTTCTCAAGACTAATAAGACACTGTTATAGTGTATAATGCCACACTATAATAACACACAGTTCGTGCATAGAGATATCTGAAATCGTGTTATAGCTTTCCGCTATGATTTAAAAATAAAAAGTGTAACAAGCACAGCGTGAAAGACTACTGGATACGGACTCGTAAAACTCCGTATTTGGACTGTGTATTGCCATATATGGAAGAAGATAATCAAGTATGTCTGTCTTATAAATATTTTTGTACAAATTTCTGCTAGAAAATCGTAAAATTATTACATATGGCTTAAAAATCACGCATCTTATAAATAACTCAAAATCTAAACAGTTGTTTATGCTGCAAAGAGATTGAAGAGTAAATGAAAAATGCAAAAACAGAAGAATAGCTAGAATTGAAAACGTTGTTCTTTACTGCGGACTTTGAACAAGCTTTTACCCAGTGGGTTTGTTTACCACTTATATCCCTAATAAGATTCGGCTATTTTGAGACTGGTTTTTTTTTGTTTGTTTGGGAGGGGAGGAGAGGGGTTTAATCCGCAACCCATAACTTCTGAACGACTAATGAAGCAACAATGTATTTGGCATAATTATTTATTGAAACAGTTTTGTTTCGCGTATTTTTAACTTCTGTTTTTAGATAAAGATAAAGATAACGTCTTGTATTTTTAAACAATGTAACCCAAAACCAAGCGAAGTTTCTCCGAAAATCCGAAGAAATCGGAATAATCGGAAAATTGGGATTTTTGGCACATAACAATTTTTGGAAAGAATTTATATCAATCTATGGTCCAAATTTGAAGAGAATTGTGTCATCAGTACTAAAGTTATTCACATTTTCGTTTTTGTAGGATTTGACCCCAGAATTGCAAGCTCGTCCCCAGCACCTTTTGACTTTTTTTTATTTTTCTTGGACATTTTCATTGAATTTTGACATATAAACATATAAACACTGTTCGGTTCGGCTTGCGGATATTGCGGATATATTCTAAGCTTTTAAAATCCGCTGACAGAATTAAAAAATCTTTATCTATTCAAACTTTATCGCCTTTTACGTAAATATAGCAATTTCTACTAAATTTTTTAAAAATTCCGTACAATATCCTACATCAGATGATCGATATCTTGCAGAAAATGATGACGTCAGCAAGAGAAAAAAAATATGGTGAAATCCATCCTACATCCCGGTCATACAAGAACAAATGAGGCGGAGATGAATTTTTGAGCATTGCTTCAGGCTTCTAGTCTAAAGCAAAGTTCAAAAATCGCTCCTCCACAATGCTTATTTGCTCTTATTTCGAACATTTACTAAAGGTTGATTCCCATGGAAAAATTCCGTGCGAAAATTAAAAGAAGGCAGTCTATTGGTAGAAATTTATATCACAATCGCGTGGCATTAATTTCTACCAATGGAATGTCTTCTTATGGCTTTCGCGAGGAATTTTCTACCTCATCGCAGTCACCCTTAATAGTGTATATTTATAAATTCAACTAACGATTCACTCAAAGCCCTCACATATTCTGGCGCTCCTTCTTGAGTACGATATATCCGATGTGTTTCGATCTGGATAGCATCAATAGTGCCACCTTTTAAAGAACCGTGAATACCTGTAGTATACGCACCATGGAAATAATTGTCCATTGTTTTGGGATTGACGGGGGAAGGTATTGTATCAATTCCTTTGCGTTGTAATAAGCATCCTAAACTGCATGACCCCCTAATTAAATCCTCCATATCTACTTTGGTCCTCTCAGCCAATGATCGTACGGAGCTTAAATCTCCGCATAACGTATCTGTGGTTAGGTCCTGTTTTGATATCATGTATCCTAACTCAACCCATCCTTCAGGGTGAGATTGTCCATGGATATCAACCAACAAACCTGTTCCAACTGCTTTTTTCGCTTTTTTAATAAAATTCTGATATTCATCATACGCAAACATTGCTTCTGGATTTTCTAAAGTAGCCTCAAGTTTGCCTCGATTGGCATCCATTTTAAGTCGGTGTAAATTACATATAACTAAATGAGGTGCGTTCTCTTCGGAGGTTAGTTCAACAATTTTGTCACGAAGTAATAACGCCACTTCTTTCGTATAAAAGTCCTTCACGACTGCCACTCTACATGTACCACCTTGATTTATACTTAATTTATTTTCGTTTCGATTTTGTATTGATTCTGGGCGTAAATCTCCGCCATGAGGCACCAATATAATCAAATTTGATCGTTTACCGCCAATATGATACTCGACGTAATGATTTCTTCCATAAACTACCGAAGGTGTATATATTTTATCCATATTGAATGAAAAGTTTGTTCATTTGGTATAATTCAACAACGCGTACATTTCATGATTCGTTTGACATTGAATTTTTCAAAATTTACTAGGTCGTTAACACATCATCCCAAAAGTTTTTTTCCCTAAAGAGTGTAACGGAAGTACTGTAAATTAAAACATGAAATACAATATTGGGTACAATTTGTTAATTAAAAACTTTCTCTGCAAAGCTTTTCGTACATTATTTGCAAACGTATCATTGAAATTGGCTACAATGTGCGAAAAGCTTCGCAGATAAATTTTTTAACAAATTTACACAACCAGATCTTCAAGTTCGCATCTCACTATATTGCAAATCGTGTAACTTTCTGAAGAGTACCAGAATTATATGCGGCCCTTAGAGCTAGTACATATATAGTCAGCATTGAAATCTCATATGAAAAATGACAAAGGTTCTGACAAATTTTGTTCAAATTTGCCTTTTGTGTTCTATTTCCTCAGCGGAATATTCATTTAAAGAAGTGTATTGAAGTTGATTTCCGTTAGGTGAAAAGTTCTGTGAGATCCAAAAGAAACCGTTCTATTATTGACACTATGTTATAAGCAAACAGCCCAGCTACTTTCATAATTCTAGGAGCAAACATTTTTATTATTACTACTTTATTTTCAGTTGACAAATATAGAATACATACAAATTATATACAAGTATATAGCTATACTCACGAGGAGCATGCTAATTTATGTCAACTATCTAAGTTAA